>JAVJIF010013444.1:0-156305 GCA_038442645.1 Agave tequilana | reverse complement strand
ACCATGAGAAAGACTAGTCAAAAAAGGGGAAATATTGTACATATTTTATCAATCGCAAAATAATGATACAGTAGTTAATGAGACCGAACCTCTTTGAACGCGACAACAGTTATTACGATAGATTGTCGATTGCCGCACGTTATCACGGTCCATCAAATTACGTGGCACCAAATTGATTGAACTGTGTTTGTTGGGTTGCGTGAAGTATTTCTTTCTCCTTTTTCTTTTTGGGATTGTGACATGTTTCACAATTTTTTTTTAAGTAACAAATTTATATTAAACTTCATTTATAATGAAAAAGAGAAAAATTTGGTCACCTATACTGGAAAACTTGACGTTTCAAAGGAAAGGAAAGTTATGAAGTAGGTGTTTTGAGACTTGTTTTAAGTCTATTTTTAAGGGGTTTTCATGTCCGGAATCTTTCTAAATTACGTATTCATCTTCAAATCTTCATATTTACATACCACTCTTAAATTCTATAAGTTTGAACAAAATACTTTTTCCATTAACTACCGTCTATTTTGTAACAGTAACTCCAAATCTAACAACTCATCTCAAATTTATTCACTCTCTCTCTCTCTCTCACTCACTCACTCACTCATTTTAGATCTCACTCTCTCTATATCGTCATTCTCTCACTCTCACTTTCGTTTCTTGACTTCAAAGAAGATTGTCCGGCGGCAACATTTCTGGCGGGAGTAGGAGTCAATATGAAAAATAAAATTTCGGGAGTGAATACGAAATTTAGAAAAATTTCAGTATCGATATGAAAAATAATTCTTATTTATAACATGTTTGCACGTTGTGTGTTTACTTTTTCTTTAAAACTTATTATAATGTCATGTTGTTAGTTGATTATCCATATCCATAAGCAAATTAATAATTAACAAATAGAATTTGGTATAAATGCTAGCTCTCTCTCATGGACATTGATCTTTTTTATTTTTATTCTTCTTTTTTATTTTGCAGAAATTGCGTAGGGAGTGGGACAGTACAAGAGAGTGAGACATCCAAACATGTACTACCACAAATGAAAATTCGACCAGTAATCTGCAGATCAAGAGCTCCTAAATTCCTAAAGTTTGGAGGGTAGATAAAATAAATAAAAAATGTATATTCTCCAATTAGGTGCAACCATTATTTGTCTGCTGACCAATAATTTGAGTATCATGATTTATTTTATTTTATTCTATTTTTATATAGAAATGTATGGCATGTTGCTTTGGATTTCAGCAATTTAGCTGGCCAAGTACTTGGATAATGTTTGCATCTGTTGTTGCTTCTTCTGCTGCTGTCTACTTGTTTGTGTGTGTTTTGACTTGTAATGATTTTGTAACGTTTCTGCTAGCTGTGGCTAACATTTCTTCTGACTGAGTAGACTTGGGGCACCATCTTAAAAGACTACTACTTGATTGATCCAAATCCCTAACAATCCCCCCTATCCAAGGGACTATTGATCGACACAAATCCTAACAGTCCCTGCGTCTTTTTGGCTAACTAACTTTACAGGAGTCTATTGCGCCTTTTTCCGACGCGCCTTTTTGCGCCATTAGGTGATCAAACCCATTGCGTCATTGGGGATCTACATCGTCGAACATCACCCGCACACACGATTCACACGATTAAGTTTGGAGCATGACTCTGATACTAATTAAAGTACTTGGACACTATCCTAAAGACTAACCTTTTAGGTGGAGTTGTTCAAATCCTTATATACTCAAAACCATTCTCACGTCTAGCTAGACTATTTGTTGACCCAGATCCCAACAATTTTCACCTCTCAAATTTCATGCACAACTTCAAGCTACCAATCTTTCAGCAATTAAAACACAGCACAGACATTGATCTGTAACTTGCCTGATATGCAGAGGTCGTGTCCCGAAGGGAACGCAGGAGGAAACTCGAGACGATGAGCGCATCAGCGCAGTGAAGAAGATGATGAAGAAGAAGAATGACTGAAGCAAGAGGAAGCAATGTTTTTCTCTCAATCTCCATGGCTGCTGCTGCTTCTTCTTCTCCTTCTCTCCTCTCTCTCTCTCTCTCTCTCTCTCTCACAGATAACTGAATACAAAGTAAAACTCTGTCCTATTTATGGCGCGAAGGAGCGGACCCGCTCCAACGCGCGCGCGGCCGTTCATCGTGCGCGATGGACGGTCGTTTGAGGGGCGAAGGAGCGAACCAGACTCTCCTGTTTAGAAAAACTTCCTTCGCCTGATAAGTTCAACACATCCTGCGTAAATTTGGTGGGCCCAGTCCACCAACTTCCTGGATCGCATGGCGACTCTTTTGAAAATTTATCATTTGATAGAGAAAAAAAAAAAAAAAAGCAGAAGAAAGATACTTGAGATTTTGGAGCTTGTCCTTGATCTACTGCCGACGGGTCCACTTCGAGAGATGTCGGGAATCTACTGCAAATGCGTCTACTTCAATATTCATTACAGTTTCTTATGTCTGTAGTTAAAGAAAAAACTCATCACGAGTACGAACAACGAGATATGTAAATAATTGATTTAAGAAAAATTTGATTCAAGGGTTTCACTCTGGAGACCCCAAGATGAGCTCTCTGGCCCCTTTTAACTCTCACCGTGACCTAACCTTACAGGTCGACCCGCGAATTACTATGCTCGTGGGATCAGGGTTGAGTGGGAAAGCAACATCGGAGGCGATGAGAAATGATGAAAAAAAATGAAATATATAAAACAGTAATGGTTGGGATGGATCATTTTATGCTGACGTGGATGAGCCTGTAGTGAATAAAATTATGAAGCTGTGTTTTTTTTAATTATGAAACAATAGCTGATTGAAGCGAATTTTTCCCCAATTTTTTTTTTCCAAGCATCTTATTTATGCAGAGCTGGATTCAAGATATGTACATCTCATAATTAAATTAATTTGTGCACTGAAATATCAGGATCTTAGACACTAATATCAAAATAAGACTAACTTGAAATACTCATTTTCTTTCTTTATAGGAGACCAAGATAATCCTAGTTATTTGGCGGCTGTTACAGTCTGTCCGCAGATTCATGTTCCTTTTTTGTTAAATAAGTAAACTTTTTTACTTTCTTGCTTACATAAACGATAGTTCACTAGTAAAATAAAAATGAACTTTTCACTCTACTTTCAACCAGATGAACACCCTGGGACTACAACACACTTGCGAGTTGCATTGAATGACTAATTTAATCCTTTGTTTTTTTCTCTACAAGAGAGAGTTAATAGTCAACTAGAATTTTTTTTAGAACTGGAACATTTAGTGAAATAATTTTAAAGGTGTATTACAATTAAAATTTTAACTGGAATTGGAGCTGAAATTTTTGAGAGTGTTAGTCAACTGGAACTTTTAATTAGAACTGAAACTGATTTTTTTCAAGGGTTAATCATAATTGAAACTAGAACAAAAATATTTTATTTTTAGTTCTAGGAACTGAAACTTTTTTATTCTCTCTCTACATGTATCATATAATAATTGTTAAATATTAGTAATAACTTTTATTAGTGACTAATATTAGCAATTATCTTCCAAATGTATTATATTTATATTTGATGATAATGATTATTTATTGTTATATATTAATAATCAGTATTTAAATCTTACTAATTATTGATTAAATCTTATAATGATTTTCATGACATTAATAGACATTTTAATATCATTGATCTTTTTTTCATGCTAATTAATACTAATTAATTTATTGGTGGGCTTACAATAATTTGCCGGTAAAAAGTAATCGAAAACCATATAATTGATTGGTGGGGCCTACAATAATTTGCCGGCAAAAGTAAGGAACCCTATAATTGAATTGTCGGGCCCACAATAATTTGTCCGCAGAAGTAGGTTAACGATATAATTATTGGTGGGGCCCATAATAATTAATAGAACGTGAATGAAAAGGGTTAAGAAAAAAGAAAAAACGCTACATTGGTGGCGCCAACAATAAGGGAAAAACTCAGTTTCTTATTTTATTCCCTACATATTCATGTCAGCATAATTAATTCCTCTCAATACTACTTCTTTATATATTTTCATTTCTCTTTTATCTCTCCTTATCTCTCTTGACGTTGCTCTCCCCCTCATATGACCTAACACAGAGTAATTCGGATTGATCTGCATGTTAGATACCGTAGGGTTGAAAGGGGGCGAGGAGCCCCCTCCAGGGAGTCTTATGGGGCGGTGTCCCCGGATCAAATTATTTTGGGATCGACTTTTTACAAATCTCTTTTGTTCATGCTCGCATGAGTTTTTGTTTGTGTTTGTAATTGATACAGTTTTTAGATCTGGAAGAATCGAGCAACATTCGAGGTCGATGAACGGGAGTCTGCTGATGATGACGATACTAATATGAGGACTGCGACCCATGGTAGCAATCTTCTGTGAGGACTGCGACTAGTCACAACCCTTTATTAGAAAATTGCGACTTTAGGATATTTTGTGAGGACTGCGATTATTTTCGCAGTCTTAATATAGGCTGAAAAATTGTGTTTTTGTAAGGAGTACAAACATAGTCACACTCCTAATAAAGCTAACAAATAAACACTTTTGTGAGGACTGTGATTATGGTCACAGTCCTAATAAAGAAGACTCCGATCTATAAAGATTCAGAAACATGATACTTTTGTGAGGAATGCGATCATAAGCGCAGTCCTCTCTAATAAAGAGGACTGCGCTCATGATCGCAGTCCTATAAAAACTAAGAAAAATGATATTTTTGTGAGACTATGATCATGCTTACAGACCTAATGAAGACTCAGAAATAGGAGATTTTTTGTGAGGATTGCAATCATCGTCGCAGTTCTCTATATACCAGTACTCTGCATTTTCTAAGCGGTGTGTTTCCAAGTGATTACTGCTTGACATTTACGTTTTTCGCCGCTGAGAGAGCGCTTCTGCGCTTGATACGAGCGCATATGGCTGATTTAAAAAGAAAGTAGCAGTAACGAATTAAATTATGAAGCTGAGTTTTTTTTCTAATTACGATTTGACATAGGAGGTAGCAAAATTTCCCCATAATAAATTGCGGGCAAAAAGCGGACTCAGCTGGGTTGCCTAATCACAGCCATTTGTTATTCTGAAACTTGAATTTAAAGAAAAGGTTTGACCTTGTTTTCTTTTTGTTTAAAGCAAAGCAAAAAAAAAAAAAAATCTCTCTTTACCAGATATACATATTTTTAAAATTTAAGGGACTGTTTGAACGAATTAGTCTTCTGTTTACACAAGATCAAGCTTAGAAAAATGGATTAAATCTTAATTTCGACTTAGTTTTGTTGACATGTTCACGCTACATCTTCATTCAATAATCCCAAGTTTCTAATGACATAATTATTATTAAGAGTCCCTTTGACTTTACAATTGAGTTTTCATGTGATAGTCAAACACAGATTAAAATTCAATTAAGTACCAAGAACTTTCAGCCACTTTGAAAAAAATATCACAAATTTTCAAAATTTGTAAAACACTATTATGAACTTTGACACTTTTAAAAAACTATCAAACTATCAAATAACACTAACGGAAAAAGAAAATATAATTTTAACAGAACACACAAATAAAAAAATAGAAAGAGAGAAGGGGATGAGAGGGGGATGAGGAGAGGAGATGAGTTTCTTCTTTTCTTTCTATTATTTAAAATTTTTATAGTGGATATTGAGAGAAATTAAAATATTTTGGTCATTAAATTGTCACGTATCTACACGTGACTGTCAACGTAACATGGGGTTGACTATGGTACTTCCTTCCAAATTGAGAAAATATTTGTGATAGCAATTTTTAATTAAAAGTTCATAGTATTTTTTTTTTCAAAATCGATCGAAAGTTCATAGTATTTTGTTGAATTTTAACCGTCAATATATTCATATGGCCCACAGAAAATTTATTTAAATTGTTTTTGGCTTTTAACGATAAGAAAAGAAGGTAACAGTGGGGTGATATAGAAGTCCATTATTCTATTCTATACTGATTATACTGATTGAAACATAAATTGGGCTGGGCTCTACACAATGTGCCACCTATGAAGCCCATAGGAACATCGAGATTCAACTGGCGACACGAGGGAGCATCTCAGGGTCTAACCAGTTTGGTCATAAAACTAGATAAAGTATCTTAACCGATAAAATGTGTGTGTACATGCATGCACCATAAAAGCTAGTATTTACCTGATAACTCGAAGTCGAAGTCCCAAAGAGAAATGAAGAAGGGAAATCACTTCGGCCGAGGCCAGCAGCCGAAGATAGCAGCTGAAGAAGCAAAGCAAATGCTAACATCACCTCCTTCTTCCCCTTCATATTTCAAATGTACTGTTCTGCAACTGCCAAGTCTCTGTAAGCTACAGTGTTAACTGCTTGCATGGGGGTTTATTGTGAGGGTGAAGGTAAAGGGGATTGATTATATAGAGATGAGATGATGAGGTTAAATGTCACACGCAAGTCATTAAAAGTCATGCATGCATCTTATAAGACTTGGACCAAAAGATCACGCATCTCATTTTCTCTTTGATAACATTTCCTTCTTGTTTTTGTTTTCTTTTTCTTTTTCTCTGCATGTTTGTGATCTGTCAACGTAAAGGAGAGCAAAGGGAAGTGGCGGGGTTGAGGATCTACATGTCATTGAAAGTGAATGCATATTTTTTTTTGGTGCCTTTTGTCAAAAAGATGTGATAAAAGTCTAATAAAAGTCGGTGGATGTCACCCTTTTGGATTGAAAGGGAATCTCTAGTTAGATCAAAGGAAAAGATTGAAAGAGATTGAAAGTGAGAAGCTGTGGAGTTCTCTCCTTTGTCATTATCAGACACTGTCATAAGATTTTTACCTTGGTTTATATGTTACTCAACAAGTTTTTAAGCCACTGAAACATTTATGAATATTTTTTCTTTTGATAATTATGTATGTTGGGATTTTGTAAGATTCTGGAGATCCTTTGGTGATGTAGTTGGGAGAATTATGTATATGTTTAATGTCAAAAAATGGGCATGAAGTTATTGAAATGCAATGGATAATGGAAACTTGAGGCAGAACTTCAATTTTCCTCATAATTATCACTTTCAGGTTTCAACCATTGGATCCTAGAATTTTTTGCACGCGTGGAACTTCCTCCAAGAAACCGTGAAGGTCTTGCTTTTCCCTCTTACCACAAAGATAAACATCCACATCAGCTCCCGTGAAGTCGATCCGCCACGTGGCGTGATCACCACCCTACGTTCTGTGCTGGTGGCTGATCCGACGGCTGCGAGAAATCATATGCCTTTTGCTATTGGATAAGGTGGTCTCCTTGGTCAATGATCGACAAGGCACTCGAAAATTTTTCTTTTTTTTCCCATCCTTTTTTCTTAAGAGAGCTAAATGCATTTGTGTGATGACTGTTACATGACTCCTTTAGATATGGATATGGGATAACAATTCAAAGCTAATAATCTTCTTGGTTTGTATACTTGTACACGTTTTTTAAGTTTCAAAATGACGAAGTTGGAATAATAAATCCAAGAGTGACCAATTTGAAAAGTTGTAATTTCTTTGAGGGGAAAAAAAAAAAAAGAGTTGAAATTAAGAACAGGCTATTAACACATATAGATATAGTATTTTTCTGGCATAAGCTTTCAATTCTATCGTTGAATAAATATATCAATCATCCAAGTTCTCTTGTGAAAATTGTAATTCCACTGACAAAATTTCTTTGTACTCAAGATAATTCTCAGATGACCTATAAAGCAACCCAGAATTGGAAAGGCTAAATAAAAAAGACAGTTCAAAATTCATTGATCTGCCGCATTTGAAAACAATGGCTAAATGCGCATTTATGGGAACAATATGGATTCTGTTAAAAAAAAAAAATGAGGAGCGCATGTAAAAAAAAAAAAAAAAAAAAAAAAAAGAAAAGAAAGAGAAAAAAAGGAGAGGATGCATGCGCGAAGCCCTCAAAATGAACATGGGTGAGAAAATACAATACACACAATTCTCTTCCAAATGCATGGCAACCCAAAAAGTTGATGCTTGTGAGGATCTTCAAACAAGCTTCCTCTATCAATTACATTCTACAATTTTGTTATGCGGCCTCTTCCTTGAGTCCAGTTCAAAGTTTCCGAATCTATCTTCTTCTTCTTCTTCTTTTTGTATTTTAGATAAAAATGTGAGAAAGAGACCCTATCGTTTCATTAATGAGAACTTAATGAAACATTTCCAAGAAGAGAGATACAAACATATGCGATATACTCACATAATCTACCAACTCAAGAAAAACAAAAGCTAAATCTAATAAACAACATGACCATAAACATTAAATAAGAAAATCCACGAAATCCAACTAAGTTTACTGCATCAGCATAAGTAGTTGAGATCTTCGCATTATCATCATCCACTTTCCAGAAGCCGAGTACAATTCATTTTTCTGCTGTTGTGGATGAAAAATGAACGTGCGAGCTATTGGTACATGAACTCCCCTCGTAATCACCAAGTTATGACTCATCATTACTTAGTTGATGACCAATCCATCCATATCCAACAACCGTCCCGCTTCGGTGCCATGGCCCCCTTTGGCTGCATCAAAAATGATAAATTGTAATCCACAAGTATGGTTGAACCCCTGTGTCCTAAACACATTCTTCATTGAAGGGAAGGTGTAAGGTCCGCTTTTGACTCAAACATGGACTAACAAAATAGTCAATACCCAGTCGACAAAACCGATCATCTCCAGCCTCCCTCAAAGCACAAAATGAATGTCGTTCCCCACTTGATTTTTATCATGTCCAATAGTTAAAAATTTTCATCACACCACACAACAAAGCACCAAGACATACACCCCATCATGCTTGTTAATGATGGAAAAGAAGGTAGAATAGTTACACTGTCATGAAGATAAAGTGAAAGAAATCTGAAAAAAACTCCCACCATAAACTGTAAACTTGAGCCGGAACTATGACACCTCCTTGCTGTATCTGCCAATCCTTTTATGGAAAGATCATAAAGGTTAAATTCGGTCCTTACTGCATCTGCCAATCCTTTTATAGCAAGATCATAGAGGTAAAATCTGGCTAACCATGACTAGTAAGGGTGAGAAGAGTTCGGGTAAAACTGAAATAACCGACTGATACTCGAAAATTGTACTGACCTGAACCACTTCAATTCGGTCGGTTTTGATTTTTGGGTTCCGAAATCCGAAAACCAATTGAACCGACCAAATTATTATCACCCCAACCTCTGTCCTCTCCTCGTAATTTCCCCCAGCTCCAAGCCCCTTTCATTCACCACCCTAACAACACCAACCCCTTTTCTGTTCTTCATTCTTAACTCAAGACTCACCTCTCTCTTGGCAGCAGGAAACACGCGGTTCATCTCGCCAACCTCGGTCTAGTGAGCAACTTTTCATCCACCTTTGTCCTGACCTCCGGTCCATCTCAGCGAGAAGCTTCTCCATCCGCCTTGATCCCGACCTCTGATCCATCTTGATCCCGACCTCCGCTTCCTCCTCTCCCTCCCAAAGCGAGATCCTTCTTGCTTTTTCCTACAAAACTCATGAAGAAATTACAGGCCATGGCCACCATCAACGGCAACAGCAGGTGCAGCTCACAGAAGAGGAAGCTGACCCTTTGTTGTTTGATGTGATCGACACACTCGTGCACAATCCTTTCTATGAGGACATCCCTACCTTCTTCAAGTAGATCTCTAATTTCTTTCAATTTTGAATTTGAATTTGGATTTGATTGTGAATCAAAAGCACGATGATGATAATGATAATGATGATTATTTTATGATTTTGGTTTTTTGGGTTCTTTTAATTGAAGTAGAAATGAGATTATTTCCAAATTTATCTTCTGTTGGGCTTGATTAGGTTGGGATTTTCTCTTTTGTTTGGTTGTTTGAGTTCATATTATGCTCGTATGGCAATTTATAATCTTTTATCCCTTCTTCTGAGATTTTTTCCCTTTTTACACATTAGTTTCATGAACTTAGGGATCCATTTTAGTTGAAAAAATGGTTAGATTCCTATTATTGAACTTGAATAAGGAATGGCAAGATATATAGGATTATTGTGGCAGTAATCAGAGTGATCCAGATGCTAATATAGTTTAGTTTATAGAGTAGCTTATTAAAAAATTACATGAGATTTTGTCTTCCAAAAGAATCACGGGTTATTTAAAGAGCCCAACCGAATTAACTAACCAAACCAAACCGAACCGAGTCGGTCCAGTCCGGTTCGATTCTATATCCTATTTTGTTCGACTTTACCAAAATCAATAAAAAACCAAACCGAACTGGCTGATGTGCACCCCTATTGACTAGAATATGAATATGAGTCCCCAATTCATGCCACCTCAAAAGAACCGATTTGGCCACACTCATGGTCAAAACAAGTGTCAACAATTCTACCCCAACGAGTAAACTCGCCGGTTCTGGCCGGCCCTTGGGCAGATCTAACAAGTCACACGCGAAACCGATGAACACGTAGGTATATCTGGTCAATCGTTGTTGGAATACAAAGTTTCGCTCGACGCCGCCCCCGAGGAGCACGCCTGTAGTATCACCATCAACTCCGTCATCGTCGAGTACGAGACCGAGAACCCCTACTATAACGCCCCGATCCCGCGGGTACAGGATGTTATCCCAACGTATATACGTAGGTTGAAAGTGTTAGCCCAGAGGCCTTTCACCTTAGTTTTGATGATGACTAACTTATGAAGGTTAGTTTACTAATGATCTTGTGTTTATATAGTTTTAGTTATTGATCAAGATATTAGTAGGTGTTTAGCTTCAACAAAGGAGTTTGAACCTAACACACATAGATTCAAGAGCTCGCGCGTCAAGATCGCATCTAGCACTCGGTTGGAGTCAAGCTCATTGGATCGTGTTTGGATCAAGTCGACTTGGAGAAAGAGTTCTACAAGAAGACTTTGGTTTGTGTTTATGATTAGATCTTGTGTAAAGACATATAGTGTTGATATGTTCAAGTTCACACACACACAGTTCAATATGTTTGGTTATCAGTTTAACCGATTTTTGAATTTCGAATATACATATATATGATTTCATGAATAGATAGAATCAAACAAGTTTACATGGTTTAATGTATATTAGATTTCATCTATATACATTTATACTTCATATATTTAGAAAAACTTATTTTGATAATCATATTCATGTGTTTTAGAGTTTTGTATTTAACAAAACCTATTTTGGATTTTATGTCAAAAACATAGATATATACTTTACATGTGTATTGAATTCTATCAATACACAATATACTTCAAATGTGTTTCAATATCATGTTTTTGTATTTATACAAGTTTGGAGAAAATCAGATTTCCATTTCAAAATTTGGTTTTCAAAAAATACGATTTTTGTTTAAGGCCAAATATTTTATATCACAAAAATAGTTCAAATAGTTATAATATGTGTTGATTTTTGGTCACACATATTTGTTATTCAAATATCTTACAAGAACTTATTTTTGTGAAATTATAGGATTTTATGGGATTTTATTGGAGTTAAAATATTTAAGTTTCAAGTTCTAAAATTGTTACCAGAAAACCAGCTGGCGGTCGACCGGACGGTCGACCAGATCAGTGGTCGGTCGACCGGACGGTCGACCGATGTGCAAAAGGACGTGCGCCAGTCGATCGGGCGGTCGACCGATTATTATAACTACCCCATGTCTCGGGTGGTGCCGGTCGACGGGGGTGGTCGACTGATAGGCTGTGCCCGGTCGACCTGTCGGTCGACCGCCTGGTCGACCCGCACAACGGTCAGAAATATGTGTTGGCCCGGAGGCCTTCCTCTCTAGTTTTGATGATGATTAACTCATGTAGTTATGTTTACTAATAATCTTGTGATTTAGTTTCAGATCATTAAACAAAATATTAGTTGGTGATTGCTTCAAAAAGAGGAGTTTGGAAGCCTTCACTTGGTGATTCCAGGGCCCGAGCATCAAGATCATACATAGCCTAGCTCATGGATCACGGCGTTTTTGGATCGGGTCGACTTGAAGATGAAGATCGTCAAGAAAACTTAGGTATCCATAGTTTAGTATGTTTTAGATCCATTTGTAAAGATAAGAATAGTTGATATGCTCAAGTGCACACACACACAAGTTTTATTTTTTGGATTTGGTTTTCATGAATAGTTTGATCAAAATAAGTTTAAATGGTTTATATGTATAGTAGATGTATTCTAGTTATACATGCATGCTTAAACTTCTTAAACAAACTTATTTTGACTTTCCTATTCATATATTGAAAAATCAAAGTTTGATAAAATACATGTTTTGGTTTTTGGTAAAAATGATAAAACACAAAAATGGTTTCATATGCTTGATATTGAGTTAAAATATTTATCACAAGTTTATATATCAATGCAAAATGATAAAACTATTTTTGGGTATTTTTACAAGACTTAAAAGATTTTTAGAAATATTTTAACATGTTTTTCTGACCAGTTTCTGACCCAGAATTGGCTGACAAGCCAGGTCCGCCGACCACACGGTCGACCGAACCAAGGGCCGGTCGACCCAGCGGTCGACCGACGTGCACAGCCTTGTGCACGTCTGGCAGCACAGTGGGGCCGGCGACTGACCGGTCGACCGGACCAGAGAGCTCTGCTCTCTGTATCTGGGCGATCGGCCGGACGGTCGACCGGATTGCCCCAACGGTCATATTTCTGACCGTTGGTGGTCGGCCGGCTGGCCGACCGCTAGCCTGTCAGGCTGTCAGATCAGCCTAACGGCTAGTTTTCTGTTTTGACCTATATAAACCCCATTCCTTTGGGATTTTGGCTAAGCTTTTTAAGAGCAAAAATTTCCTATTCTCTGGTTTATAAAACAAGTTTTCAAAAGTGTTTAAGAGCCAAAAGATCTATCTTTATATTGTTTTAGTTTTTGGAAAAATCAAAGAAAAGAGTATTTTGGGAGATTTGTCTTGGCTTTCATTTTCTATCTTTTACAAGAGTTTTTTCAAGTATTTTTCTTTGAGTTTTTGTTTTCCAAACACCTAGTTTTTCACACTTGAGCTATATCACCTATCCTATTCTATTAGAATCTTTGTTTGTGGAAAGAGAGATTGTTTGTGGTTGAAAGAAATCACTTGTTGTAAACACCCTTACTCTTGTTGTATCCCTCTTTGGTAGAGGTTGATCGGGTGAATGGTTTGCTCCCTCTTTGGTAGAGGTTGAGGCTTGTGGTTTACTCCCTCTAGTGAGAGGTGGAGTTTGGTTGTAAATTCTCTCGGTAGAGGTGTTGGTTGTTGTTGTTTGGCTACGGGCCTACCCCTCGGTTGTGAGGCGGTGTTGAGAGAGGAGTTCGGTACTCCCTTTATTGTAACAAATCCTCCTCGGTGGAGGTTCCCTCGGTGGGAGTATAGTGGATTAGAAATCCTTCTCGGTGAAGGCGGGGACGTAGAGCTAGGGGCTCGAACCTCGAAACATATCTTTGTGTTTGCGTTTGATCCATTGCCTCTAAACCCTCTCTCTTTTATTTGTGCAAAGCATCATTCATTTCATATCATTCATATTGCTTGTGTTGCCTTGCATTATTTTATATTGCTCATTCTTATATGCTTGGCTTGATTGTGTGTGTGCCTCACTTATACTTAACCACAAGAGCTTCATATAGCACCTCAATCCTTATCTAGGGGAATCAAGAGGAGTTAGTCCAGAGCCCTTCACGGGGAATTCGGCTACACTTGTTGGTTGTATTAAGCGTGTTGCTATAATTGTTTTAAGCTTTCGCATTTAGCGCACTTAGTTTCTAGATTAGCATTAACACCTATTCACCCCCCTCTAGGTGTTTTTCAATTGGTATCAGAGCATACGCTCCTGATGCTTTAGGCTTAACATCCTAGGAGTGAGATCTTGGTTAGCTAATCTTTCATTTGCATTTGCACATTTGTTTGCTTGCACACATATAGTTTGGACCCATGGACTTCATGACCCCACCTATGTTTGACCCTTCCAACATTCTTGTTTGGAAGACTAGGATGTCCATCTATTTACAAACCCTAGGTTAAAAGGTTCACCTTGCCATTACAAGGAATCCTTCCTTAGTGATGTAGGCTGTCTAAAAATCATTAAAAGACAAGCCATTAAAAAAGGCAGAGTTTCAGGTTCTAGACGCAGGACTAATGATGGCCATCCGCGTCTCAGCATCAAGGCGCGTGGGCTCAACACCCGCGTCTCAACATCAAGGCGCGAGGGCTCGACACCCGCGTCTCAACCTCAAGGCGCGTGGGCTCAACACCCGCGTCTCAACATCAAGGCGCGAGGGCTCGACACCCGCGTCTCAACATCATCAAGGCGCGAGGGTTCGACACCCGTGTCTCAACCTCAAGGCGTGGGCTCAACACCCGCGTCTCAACATCAAGGCCCGTGGGCTCGACACCCGCGTCTCAACATCAAGGCGCGTGGGCTCGACACCCGCGTCTCAACCTCAAGGCGCGAGGGCTCGACACTCGCGTCTCAACCTCAGGGCGCGAGGGTCCAAGGCCCACGTCTCGGTTATAACCGCCCTGGTTATGGGGCAAGTCACCGCCCACATAGCGGGGAAGTTAGCCCCTCATTGTGGAGCATTTTAGGGGGCACGTTCACCCCGAAACCTCTATAAATAGCCCCGCCGCTATGAGGAAGAGAGGGGACACGACACAAGAAACAAGAGATAGACAACAGACTACCACACAGGCAGACAGAGAGAGAAGCAAGAGAGAGCTCAACTCTTCAGCAAGTTTGCTGCGTACAAGTTGCTCTTTGCCTACCTTCTCTTTGAGAATTTTGGTAGACAGAACTGTGCTACTCCGTCAACCACCCAAAGAGAAAAGCCCCGGAAGATCTCGACGTTCACCCGGTCAACGGAGAACAAGATTCACTCTCCATCGCCACACGAAGAACCCAGCCTTAAACAAAGGGAGGATTCAAGACTCAACATCCTCCCTCCCTTGTAACCAGAATATTAGTCCGTTGTAATTTTTCAATTTGATTCAAGGAAATCTTACTTCGAGCTCATACCTTCTCCGTGTGCGTACAAGAGATGGCGACTCCGCTGGGGACTTCATTTGTTACCGACGAGCAAATCGTGGCGCAAGGTGACGTCCTCCGTAAGGGAAAGATGGTCGAATCGCTAGTTGTCGAGTTCGACCAGGCGAAGTACGAAGAGTTTCTCTCTTCCGCTCCAAGAGCCCAAGGACCCGCGTCTGCCGCAGGGTCTCGACGGGGAATGGCCCCGAAGCCCGATCTGAGGCTCTCTCGGGCGCCGCTGCTGCCATTGTGCCAAGCAGGATACACGCACTAACGCCTCTCAGGAGGCCCGCGTGGTCTCAGGCACAACTGCCGTTGCGACCAACCGCACCGCGCGGAACACACGCGTCATCGTCTCTCAGGAGACCCGCGTGGTCAAAATCTCTGGTGTCCAGCATCAGCTCGTCGTTGGTCTCTCTCCACCTCCACGACGCAACCGAAATGCGTAGCGTCGTCAGAGGAGGCGTGCGCGTCAGCTTCAAGTTGGAACTTCTGATTGTCCAACTGAGGCTGCACGCAACGCACAAACTGGCGTCTTAGCTGCGCCGCATCCAGCGCGCGAAGTCCGCGTTTGGCGGCCCAAATGCGAGACTCCCCAAGTTAGGTCCTCTGAAGACCAACTTATCAAACGCCAAGGTGAAACCTCTGCGCCTCGTCAAGCGCAAGAGGCACGCCCCCATAGGCGTGGGGCCCAGCCCAGCCCACTCTCTCTCTCAAACTCTTCTGCCCCGACGCACTAAGCGGCAACGCGATAATCGCGTCTCGTCTCAACAGAGACGCCAAACGCGCGTCTTACAGCCGCGGCGCGAAAGTCACGTCCCTGAAACCCGCGTCCAAGCTGTACAGCATATGAATGCCTCCCGTCTTCGACGTTGCGAGGTTAATCTCTTCGATCCCCCTCCCGTGGATCTGAGGGATTACTTGACGAAGAAAAGAAGTGCCAATCAGGTCACTTCATCTTGTTGCTGCCAACGGCTCATCTCTATGCTCTCCGAGTGCCGTTGTGGTTCAGGCGTGCACCAGCAGTCTTTAGTTAGACAGCTGACCCTGATACCCCCGTCAACCAAAAGAAGACACTCTCATAGGCGGAGGATGTTCTCTGACGCTGAATACCCAGAGCTCACTGCGAATATGACAAGCAGGAGCAGAGGAAACAGCCTGCAGTCAGCTCTGACGAGTCTGACTCTGAACGGAAGGAGTGTATCGACACACTCGTACCCGGACCGGGGCCATCCCCCGATTGATTATAATGCCCTAGCCCGGGGCATCGAAATGAACGACTCTCACTCTGCAGTAGCAGAATCGCAGGCCTCAAACTCTTCCATAGAGAAGGAGGCCTTCATCTACATGACAAGCACTCCTGAGGAGACGGCCCGACGCCTGGATCAGCAAGCCCAGGTTCAGAAGGAACAACTCAATATGATTCTTGCTCAACGGGAATCTATCGACTCTCTCAAGCAGATGCTTGCGCAGTTGCTCGAAGACAGGAAGAAATCTCCCCCTAAAAAGTCTAAGGGCAAGAAAAAAGAGGGGGAGAAAGCTCGTCTTCTGTGCACCCTGATGGAGAGAAGCCCACCTCGACCTCGTCCAAATCCTCGTCGCAAGGGAAGGACGACCAAAATCAGGGGAAGATTCATTCCGAAAGAATGAATCAATTAGAGCAACGCCTTGAGGCCCTCACCAACCGTAAAGGCCTCCAGGAAGCGGGAGTGGTCCGGCCTTATCCGGCCGAGTGGGACTTGGTTCCATATCCGCCCAATTTTAAGGCTCCAACCCTCCAAGCATTCGATGGGAAGGGGTCACCCAACAACACCTCTGCTACTTTAAATCCCAAACAGGGAATGTAGTAGACAATGATGCCATCTTGGCACGTCTGTTCATTGGCACCCTAAAAGGGCTCGCCTTCGAATGGTTTATGAAACTCCCGGAGGGCTCCATCAAGAACTAAGGTGATTTGGAGAAGCTATTCCTAACGCGCTTCTTCGAAGACGACTCGGAAGTCACGATGCCCACCCTTTGGCTACCAAACAGCGAAAGGGAGAGTCCGTCAAATCTTTCGTGGAATGATTTCGGAATGTGGCACTCCGATGTCCGAGCGGCATGACCCAGGTCACCCTGGTAGAAACATGCCACCACAATCTCCAAACCTCACTCCTTACTCAAATAGGAGTTGCTGAAAGCCGCACCTGGAAGCAGTTGGTCCAACAAGGTGAACAGGCTGAGGAGATTGTTGCCCGCGTCAGGGCAGAAGAAGGGAAGCCACGGCCAGAGAGGTCAACCAGGCGTGCGCCAGACATATCCCTCCAGACAAAGCGGAAGGATAATTTGGCAACGGAGACCAAATCTCCCGCCAAACCTCAACCGGTCAAGGCAAGTGGCTCTTCAAGTCAGCCACGCACCAACAAGCAATATTCTTTCAAGGGGGAACATGTCGATTCGCTCTTTAAGCTACTCAACAAGAGCAATAGACTGAAGCTCCCTGAAGCCAGGCACCCTGAAGAAGTCGGTAAAACCGACAATCCCAATTACTGCTTATACCACAAGATGTTGGGACACCCACCAAAAGCTGCTACGTCTTCAAGGACATACTTCAGGCCCTGATTGACGCGGAGGTATTAAAACTCCAACCAGAGCAGAAGAAGGTGACGGCTAACATGACGTCAGTTCTCCAGTTCGGAAAAACCCCAACGCCTTCGGGGGTGGTCCCTGTTCCGAAAGGAGAGCTAAGAGTGGTCAACACAGATCCTTACCAGCAACAAGAGAAAGGCCAAAAACTGATTCTTTTTGGGCGAATCTCGTCTGAACCAACGCCCCACGAAGAATCGGAAGGCAAGGAGGATCCCCTCAGTTCAGTCATTATGAACCAAAAACACTCAAAATGATAAAATGCATGGGATATGACCTAACAAACAGACCAGGGTTGAACTTCGGCAAAGGAAGGAGAACGCTACTTCGATCCTTTGTGCCGAAAGGAAAAACCCCCGATTATATCGTCGGACGCGCAGGGGTTGGGCTATGTATCAACTCCGACTCCATCAGCGTCTGATTCTGGGGGCTCATTTGGCCATAAATACTCTTCCAGTACGTCATCTTGGGAGTCAGATGCTAGTGTCGGCAACATCTTCAAAGAACTTTCAGTGAACATGATTTCAACAAGCCATCTGGAAGATGAAGATGAAGAAATGATCCGATCCGATGCAGATCCTTGGATCAGACATTTAAACACTCTTTGGGACACCCGCTTTGAACAGCGCGAACCACCCACAGAAGACAAGATTGTTCAGATTAATCTAGGAGATGAGGCCAACCCTAAGCCCATCTTCATAAGCGACGGCCTGTCACCGTCGGAGAAAAAGGATCTAATATCTCTTGTTCAAGAGTACAGAGATGTCTTCGCTTGGAATTACGAAGACATGCCTGGACTTGATCCTCAGGTGGCTATGCACCGCCTCAACATCAATCCGGACGTAAAGCCTGTTAAACAACAACAGTGACGGTTCCATCCAGAAATAATGGAGGCGATTCAATCGGAGGTCAGAAAGCTCATAGATTCTGGCTTCATCAGGGAAGAGCAACATCCCGATTGGGTAGCCAACATCGTCCCCGTCGCTAAAAAAAATGGAAAGACCCGGATCTGCATCGACTTCCGTGATCTAAACGAGGCTTGTCCCAAAGACGAATTCCCATTGCCAATCACAGACGTCATGATTGACAATACCTGCGGATTCGAACGAATGTCCTTCATGGACGGATTCTCAGGATACAATCAAATCAAAATGTATCCTGATGACGAAAAGCACACCTCCTTCAGGACACCATTGGGGGTTTATTGCTATACCGTCATGCCCTTCGGACTGAAGAATGCGGGGGCAACCTATCAGAGGGCCATGAACGCCATTTTCCAGCAGCAAATACGCAAAACGGTAGAATGTTATGTTGATGATATTGCGGTAAAAAGTCGCACTAAGGGTGATCACATAGCTGACCTGAAGGTGGTCTTCGACATCATGCGGGCTCATCGATTGAAGATGAATCCCACCAAGTCCTTCCTGGGGGTGGCCAGTGGTAAATTCTTAGGATTCATTGTAACCTCCACCGGAATCCATTTGGACCCGGAAAAGGTTCGCGCTATCCAGGAGATGCAACCTCCGAGAAATCTCAAGGAACTCAGGGGATTGCAAGGACGATTGGCGTACATCCGCAGGTTCATCTCAAACCTCTCTAGAAGATGCCAACCCTTCGCTAAGTTAATAAAGAGGGGTGTCTCGTTCGTTTGGGACGATGCTTGCTAACAAGCGTTCGAGGAAATCAAGCAATACCTCACTCGACCACCAGTCCTTGCAGCTCCGGTATCCGGAAAGCCTTTCCTGGTGTATGTCCGGGCAATGGATCATTCTTTGGGAGCTCTACTAGCTCAGCATGATGATCAAGGACGTGAGCAAGCGATCCACTATCTGAGTAGAACAATGATCGGAGCCGAACATCGGTATAACCCGATCAAGAAGGAATGTTTGGCATTAGTATTCGCCATTCAGAAAATGCGACACTATCTGGTAGGCCAAACTATAAATGTCATATCAAAAGTCAACCTCCTGAGGTTACTTATGACTAAGCCTTCATCATTGAACGGCCGGCTGGCAAAATGGGCCATATTGCTATCCCAATTTGAAATGCACTTTTACAACAGAAGGCCATTAAAGGACAAGTGGTGGCGGATTTCCTGGCTGAGCATCTAGATCCGAGGGCAACCAAACTTTACGACGATCTCCCAGACGAGGTCGCTGAAGCCTGCCAGACCCAGACATCCTTTAAAAGACAGGTGTGGCAACTTTTCTTTGATGGTGCATCAAGAACAAGACCAAAAGGACACATAGTCGCAGGAGTAGTAGGAGAAGTACTCGTCTCCCCACAGAACTATGTGATTTCTCGAGCTGTCTCATTAACCGAACCTTGTTCCAACAATGTGGCAGAGTACAATGCTCTTTTGATTGGGATGCAACTCGCTGATGAGATTGGCGTTAAAAATCTCGAGGCATATGGTGACTCCAAACTCATCGTCAACCAAGTTCGCGGGGAGTACGAAGTCAGACATGAAGACCTAGTACCCTATTACAACGCAACTGTCTACATGGCCAAGAGGTTCACCAACTTTTACATTGACCATGTGTCGCGCAGGCAAAATGCGCATGCAGATACACTGGCATCCCTCGCTGCCTCTTTAGCTCTTCCAGCTGGAACAGTAGAAAAAGTATTTGTCCACAGCCATGACCTGTATTGTCCGAGAATTGCCCTGAGGATTATCCGGAGTAAACAGGAGATCGTCAGGACAAGGAAGTGCTCGAGTCGTCAGCCGGTCCAGAACCTAGAGACTGGCGATTCCCTTACATTGATTATGTCTTGTATGGCATCCTGCCGGATGACACCAAAGAAGCGACTGCCATTCGAAGGAAAGCCCCAAAATTCTACTACAATGCGATTACGCGAACACTCTATCGTCGATCGCATGACGGGATCTTGCTTCGCTGCCTTTCAC
Organism: Agave tequilana; assembly: GCA_038442645.1. Classification (NCBI taxonomy): domain Eukaryota; kingdom Viridiplantae; phylum Streptophyta; class Magnoliopsida; order Asparagales; family Asparagaceae; genus Agave; species Agave tequilana. The sequence goes on along the minus strand of JAVJIF010013444.1, from coordinate 135,790 downwards.
CAAAGAGGCACAGGAGGTATTAACAGAAGCCCATGACGGAATGTATGGAGCCCATCAACCTGGCCCAAAACTTGCATACCGACTCCAAAGGTTGGGATATTATTGGCCCAAGATGATTGTCGACGCCATCACTTATGGCAAAAGATGTCACGCCTGCCAAGTGCATGGCGATTTCATCCATCAAGCGCCAGGCTACCTTCACTCCACGACTCCTACTTGGCCATTTGAAATGTGGGGGATAGATGTGGTTGGCCCTATCAGCCCTCCATCATCAAAAGGGCATCGGTTTATTTTGGCAATAACCGATTACTTCTCCAAATGGGCTGAGGCCGTCCCTTTGAGGGAGGTGAAGTCATCTGATGTGATCAAATTCGTGAAACATCACGTCATTTACCGTTTTGGGGTACCTCGGCGAATTGTCCACGACAACGGACCCCAGTTTATCAGCCAGGCTTTCCAGAGATTCTGCGCCAAGTTCAGAATCCAGAGTATGTCCTCAACAGCATACTACCCCGCCGCTAATGGTCTCGCAGAAGCTTTCAACAAGACCATTGGCAAGGTTCTCAAGAAATTCGTCTCAAAAAGTCAACGTGACTGGGACGACAAGCTGGGTGAATGCTTATGGGCTTATCGCACAACTGTTCGAACCCCAACTAAAGCTACACCATTTCTTTGGTATATGGGTGTGAAGCCGTGCTTCCACTGGAAATCCAAATTCCGTCTCTACGCGTCGCCTTGACAGCGGAGATGACAAATGAGGAGAAGCTTCGACAGCGACTCCAAGAATTGGAGGCCTTAGATGATAAACGTCTGCAGGCCCAACAACAAATCGAGCTCTACCAAGCTCGAATTACCAGAGCCTTCAACAAGAAAGTTAAAGTGCGAACCTTTAAGAAAGGCGACCTTGTCTTAGCTGTCAGAAGACCCATGATGATGACGCACAAGACAAAAGGAAATTCCAACCCAAATGGGAAGGACCATTTGTAGTAGAGTCAGTCTACTCAAATGGATCATATCGCCTCATAACTTCAAATGGCGATACACTCATGATGTCGATCAATGACAGATCCTTGAAGAAGTACTATCCTTAATAGTACTCCTCCTCCGATCAAGTTAAAAGTACACCTCTGATCAAAACAAGAAGAGCTTCTTCATTAACATCCGACGCCTCCGACGGCTAAGGATAGAGGAAAACGTTGGCTTTTAAGCCCAACATAAATCTTCGACAACTCATCATGCTGAGGGGAATAGCATGGCTAGCCCAACTCAAACGGTAGTTGGTAAAGGCACCTCAAATCCGTTGATAGCTGAGGGTTTGCTAAAAATCCTAAGTGGACTCAACTCCACTCTCCCCTCCAAAATCCCTTACCAATTCTCATCCACAGAATGGTAGGTCTACAAAATACAGTTGTTGCCAAGTTAACATTATACCTCTGGCACTTCAAACTCCACTTGTCCATTCTCATCAATAGGATGACAGGTCCTCAAATTGATCATATCGCAAATCAATTTCTGTCAAGTTAATATCACACCTCTGACAAATTACTGTTAAGTTAACATTATACTTCTAAACAGTACATCAAGTTTCTGCCAAGTTAATACCACACCTCTGACAGTCACTTTCCTCCAGACTTCCATGTCGAAGCCGAAATGGATGATGCTAAGTTCAACATCATACCTCTAGCATCCAATTCATTGTTAAGTTCAACAATACACCTATGACAATGAATTTCCCTCGAACTTCCGTATCGGAGTCGAGATGACCAATGCCAAGTTCAACATTACACCTCTAGCATTGCCCTCACTGTCAAGTTAAACATCACACCTATGTCAGTGACACTTCTATTTTCCCAAATGAAACTGAAGTATTTCTGAGTCAGGTTAATATCACACCTCTGACTCACATCCTTGTAAGGTTAACATCATATTTCTGATAGGACTACATTCAACTCGTTAAGTTAATATCACACCTCTAACGGTAAAAACCTTCTTAGATTCCCCGCGATCTAGATTCACTTGCTATTCTCTTCAACAGAATAATAAGTCTACCTAAACACATTGTTAGGTTAATACTACACCATTAATAGTGTTTTCCTTCAAATCCCCAACTGAGCTTAATCAAGTGAATCCTAAACCTTGATAAAGGCCCATTTTTCCTGGGGGTACGAGTTTCACTTGTCATTCTCCTTTATAGATTGACAGGTTCACAAAATTATCTTATCTCTTTTCAAGTTAATATTACACCTCTGACAGCATTGGGGAGTTCCAAAAATAGGATTTCTCTCTAAAAGTTTGACTGTTTGAAATTATCATCATAGTTTTGACAAGCCAAAGTCCTTTGCTTCTATGCGTCTGACTAAAAAAAAAAGTTCAAGACAATAGAAGGAGAAAAAGAAAAGTGTCACTTTTATTTATATCCAGGCACATGAAAGTGATACAAAAACGCTCTCTTATACAATAAGATTGAGTGTTACAGTTAAGGAGTACAAAGAAGTCTCTCTCTCTCAGAGGTTGCACTCGCTCCTCAACTGCATGTTATTACGAGTACAGGATGCTTGGAAGGGAACCAAAGTAGGATCGGATACTGTGGCAACGATCAGGAACTGATTGCACTTCAATGCATGACGTAAACATCGAAAGAGCCCATCCTCGACTAAGAGCAATGGTGTTCTTGAGGTCCGGTGGCAGCAGAATCCTCCGATTCCACCTGACCATCCGAAGTGGCGGGTTATGATCCTTCCTGATGAACATCTCTTCCACCAGAAACTCATCCAGTGAACATAGAGTCATCTCGATGCCACTTCTGGGGTGAGAGAGGAGGTCTTGAGACCTCACAGGGGATGCTACCCACCACTATGTCCACCGTAACCCCCGCCGCCATACTCACTCTGACCATGCCATGCAAGCAAGTATGACTGGTGCATTGAATCCAAAGTGATCCTGGCGAGGGTTAGGCCCCCGTCCCCCGAAGACAAGGGCCATGACTTCTTCCCTTGTAGACGATGAGGACCATGACTTCTTCCCTTGTGGACAAACATCGAACAAATTCGCTGGCCGATATATTCTCCCAAGGGCCCAGCGAACGTGAAAAAGGATGATCAAGCCTACCTGCAAGAAGCAAACAAGGGAATTAGACAATTCAGAGCTTAGTATACTTCAACAGAAGAAAACTAAGTCACAAACGCGGTTATTGCTGAAGACTGCAGACGCGGGAATGACCCGCACGCTGGGCCGATTCCTGCGATAACAGAAACAGACGCGAGCAAGACTGTGATACACACAGAATTCAAACGCGACCTAATTCCACATCCACGTCTAAGATACAAGGCGCGCAGAGAATCAACAATCGGGGAGGTTTAGACTGTGTATCTAAACACTCAACTCGATCAACTCTGATGGCTTCAAAGAGTTCTACAGTACACTCACGAAGACCATACTCCAGATAAGATCAAACCCGGAGTATTAACAGTCCAGTCATAAGGGTAAGCTCAGCTAGAGTCCAAAGTATTTCGAAATCCCAGTTAACCGCGGAATATCGAAAACCTTGGAGGGGGTTCTGTAGGCTGTCTAAAAATCATTAAAAGACAAGCCATAAAAAAGGCAGAGTTTCAGGTTCTATACGCAGGACTAATGATGGCCATCCGCGTCTCAGCATCAAGGCGCGTGGGCTCAACACCCGCGTCTCAACATCAAGGCGCGAGGGCTCGACACCCGCGTCTCAACCTCAAGGCGCGTGGGCTCAACACCCGCGTCTCAACATCAAGGCGCGAGGGCTCGACACCCGCGTCTCAACATCAAGGCGCGAGGGCTCGACACCCGCGTCTCAACCTCAAGGCGCGTGGGCTCAACACCCGCGTCTCAACATCAAGGCGCGAGGACTCGACACCCGCGTCTCAACATCAAGGCCCGTGGGCTCGACACCCGTGTCTCAACATTAAGGCGCGTAAACCTCAAGGCGCGAGGGCTCGACACCCGCGTCTCAACCTCAGGGCGCGAGGGTCCAAGGCCCACGTCTTGGTTATAACCGCCCTGGTTATGGGGCCAGTCACCGCCCACATAGCGGGGAAGTTAGCCCCTCATTGTGGAGCATTTTTAGGGGGCACGTTCACCCCTGAAACCTCTATAAATAGCCCCGCCGCTATGAGGAAGAGAGGGGACACGACACAAGAAATAAGAGATAGACAACAGACTACACACAGGCAGACAGAGAGAGAAGTAAGAAAGAGCTCAACTCTTCAGCAAGCTTGCTGCGTACAAGTTGCTCTTTGCCTACCTTCTCTTTGAGAGTTTTGGTAGACAGAGCTGTGCTACTCCTTCTACCAGCCGAAGAGAAGATCCCCGAAAGTCTAGACGGTCACGCGGTCAACGGAGAACAAGATTCACTCTCCATCGCCACTTGAAGAACCCAGCCTTAAACAAAGGGAGGATTCAACACTCAACATCCTCCCTCCCTTGTAACCGGAATACTAGTCCGTTGTAAATTTTCAATTTGATTCAAGGAAATCTTACTTCGAGCTCGTACCTTCTCCGTGTGCGTACAAGTGATAGCAAGCATATAGGGGCCAATGCACAAGCCCTAGAGGCCATTAGAAGCACGCTTTCAAAAGATTATCTTATGCATGTTTCTAATCTTGATTCCGCCTTTGCAGTGTGGAACAAGTTGACAACCACCACCACCTCCGAGCTTCAAATGCCAATCCAACAAGAGGAGGAATCTAGTGGAGAATCCGAGCCACAACAATGCCATATGATCTAAGGGAATGACTCCCTTGAGGTACAATCGAAAACTCAACTAGATAGTTTTGATTCTAGTTCTTCATGTGATGATCATATTGATGCCCATGCTTTAAATGAAGAACTTTCTATTGTGTGTGAAAAATTAATAGAAAAATATAAAGTTTTGAAAAGAAAAGTCTAGGCCTTGAAAAAGAAAATAAAAGTTTGCATTCTAGATTTAACAATGTTTTGCAAGAAAAGGTTGAGATTTATAATGAAAGGGATTCATTAAGATATCAACTAGATCTTGCACTTAAAGAAAATGAATTTTTGAAGAATAAAAATGATTGTGATAATGTTTTGAAAAATAATGAGTTTTATCTTCAAAAGTAGATTCTATTTTAAGAGATAACAATATTTTGAAAAATGAAATTGATTTTATCTCAAAAGAATTAGAAATTTGTTTAAAGAAAAATAAATCTTTGAAAAATGATTTAGATTCACATGTTTGCCATGCTAGGGTAGTTTCACCTAGATCACCCCTTGTATGCTCCACTTTATCTTCAAGTGTTAAAAATGATATAGATGTTTTGAAGAAAAGTGTTGATTGTTTGGGCTCTACTTTGAGCCAATGTGTTGTGGGCCATACACGTTTGGAAACTTTGTTTCGAAAGAAACAAGCTCCATCTTTTCATGCACACCCTCCACGGCATACACATGCTCCTCACGGACACCATCACACTATGTATGCTCATGTGTACACTTGTACACATTGTGGACGTAAGGGCCACCTTGCTAAATTTTGTTATGATAGAATACATGTTTCAAATTTAGCAAATAAGTTTGTTTGGGTTAGAGAAGATACTAACCCTCATGGACCCAATAAGATATGGGTACCAAAGACCACCCCTATTGTTTATGATGTAGGTGTGGGCTCTCGCAGAGTAGCCGTACCTTGGAGTGGATGCGCTCCGAACTTCATGAAAATCAATTGGATGCATCACTTTCAAGGAAAGTTTGGTGGAGAGGACCACCATGTTTTGGAGACAAGAAAAGTTGCCTTCTAGGTTTTGGTAACGATTCCTAACTCCTTATTTTTGTTTACATGCCTTTCATGTTCATTATTTATAGCATGTTTAAATGTTTTTAGATTATTTTGAAAATGTCATGATTATTAGACCATTGACATGCATGTATAGCATTTTGAGACACCCATGTTTATATGGACCCATATTTTGTGTTCTCACCGTTTGTTTAGCTATCATGTTTATCATAGGTCTAATAACATGTGGATTTGCATAATAATCATGTTTATGTTTATCATGTTGATTTATGATCTTATTTTGATGCTTCATGTTTATGATACAAGTATATACCTACTCTTAATGATTTATATCGTGTTTTTATGCTTCATGATTTGATTACATGTTTAGATGTTAGTTTTCCTTAGAACTAGTATATATACTTGTACATATAGTGGGCCACAAATAAATCTATATATGTTTGAGCTTGAATGCTTATTTGAACCCATTAGATGTGCTAGTATAGTCTAGTTTTGATGATCCATGCATTTTAAACTTGTATTCCCATTTTTGACATGTTTCATGTTTTTGTGATTATGTGTTTAACTTCATGTATATGTCCATTTTATCCAAACTATTGTTTATACATATACATCCTTTTGAGCCACGTGCCTTCATGCATATATCTTTGTGGACTCGTTGTGTTTGGATATGTATGTATACTTTAGTTTGTATAGGACATACATATACCTTGAAGACTAAATAAGTTTTGATGTTTTTCATATTTTCATGTTTCAAGGAATATTGAGCTTATTGTCCATCTTTCATGATTATGATCTTCACATCCTATTTGTACACTCACATTTATTGTTTACTCATGTGTTTGTTTTCATGAGTCATATTTATGCTTAATTGATTATGAGTGTTGATTATCATGTGGATTTCATATTTCATGAAAAATTAATTTTGTTTTATTCCTTACTTGAAGGATTTCGTACTAGTTTTCAAATAATTCATATAACTAGTTGCGATATTCTTCATTTGGTAGAGTTTTTTCAAACATACTTCAATTTTCAAACCTATTTTTGAAAACCCCTACCTTCATGGGCGGATGGATGGGCGATCATGCTCATGTATGCTTTATATTGAAAATTATTTTAAACTTGAATATGATTGGGAGGATAGGTTATATGAGTTATACCTTGATCATTATTGTTGTATCAATTGGTATCATTGGATTCTTTCAATTGGTATCAATATTGACATTTTTGTATACTCATATATATTTTTATGTATGTATGCTTACAGTTCAAATAGTATCAATTTCTATTGGTACCTAATTTTTCATACATATATATATTTTGTTTATGCTAAGCTTGAGCTTCAACTTTGTTTCAATTGATTCAATTTTCAATTGGTATCTTATAACAAGCTTATGCATGTGTTTTGTTGGTATTTCATAAAGAGGGAAAAAATTCGATTTTCATATTTCAATTGGTATTTATATTTCCACTCCCTTGCTTTATGATAAAAAAATAGTCATTTCATTTGATATCATATACTTAAAAAGAAAAATACTCTCTTTTGATATCAAGATGTTTATTTGAATGTTTTTAAAATTGGTATCTCAAAATTTTGTTTAAAGAAAATAAATACAAAAGTTTTGATTTGTATTGTCTATATGCAAGGAGAGCTTAACATCTCTTCTACATATAGATTCATGTTGAGTGTATCTTATATTGAGGAGCTTGACATCTCTTCTTTATGTGATACACGTGTGTAGGGGGAGCTTCACATCTCCTCTTATGCATTACATAGTGTACGTTATGTGAATTAGGGCTTGTCATCCCTCCTTCATGTAATGTATCTATGTAGAGAAGCTTCACATCTTCCTCTTCTTGAATGTATATCGCATATACCATTTGTTGATTGATCTATGTTTACTTTCAATTGGTATCAAGATGCTTCATTGACATATTTTCAATTGATATCTTAATTGATTGTGACCCCTATTTAGTTTTATTTTTTTGTTTTAGACAAAAAGGGGGAGAACATTATTTTTATTAACCCTTTTGTTGATTCATTGTTTCGAACAAAAAGGGGGAGAAAAATTTATTGATTTAATTTTGCATTTAACCCTTTATTGATGATTGATTCTTTGTATTAAAAAGGGTGAGAAAATTTTGTTTTGTTTTGATTGTTTACCCCTTTGTTGATGATTGACAAAAAGGGGGAGAAAGATTTTGAGTTTTATTGTGTTTTATATATGCATATTTATATTTTTTCATATATTAAGTTTAATTTAGTTTAATTTTAATTGGTATCTAGAGCATGTTTTGTTTTTGAACATTTCATTGGTATCTAGAACCTTTTATTGTTATGCATAGATAAGCATTCATGTTTAATATTCATTGCATATTTATGTTTATTTGTTTATGCATGAGTTAAGGGGGAGCTTCTTTGAAGCTTAACTTTAATCCATGCATATATAACTCCATGAGTTTTGTCATCATCAAAAAGGGAGAGATTGTTGGCCCGGAGGCCTTCCTCTCTAGTTTTGATGATGATTAACTCATGTAGTTATGTTTACTTATAATCTTGTGATTTTAGTTTCAGATCATTAAACAAGATATTAGTTGGTGATTACTTCAAAAAGAGGAGTTTGGAAGCCTTCACTTGGTGATTTCAGGGCCCGAGCATCAAGATCATACATAGCCTAGCTCATGGATCACGGCGTTTTTGGATCGGGTCGACTTGAAGATGAAGATCGTCAAGAAGACTTAGGTATCCATAGTTTAGTGTGTTTTAGATCCATTTGTAAAGATAAGAATAGTTGATATGCTCAAGTGCACAACACACAAGTTTTATGTTTTGGATTTGATTTTCATGAATAGTTTGATCAAAACAAGTTTAAATGGTTTATATGTATAGTAGATGTATTCTAGTTATACATGCATGCTTAAACTTCTTAAACAAACTTATTTTGACTTTCCTATTCATGTATTGAAAAATCAAAGTTTGATAAAATACATGTTTTGATTTTTGGTAAAATGATAAAACACAAAAATGGTTTCATATGCTTGATATTTGAGTTAAAATGTTTATCACAAGTTTATATATCAATGCAAAATGATAAAACTATTTTTGGGAATTTTTACAAGACTTAAAAGATTTTTAGAAATATTTTTAACATGTTTTTCTGACCCAGTTTCTGACCCAGAATTGGCTGACAGGCCAGGTCGGCCGACCGCACGGTCGACCGAACTAAGGGCCGGTCGACCCAGCGGTCGACCGACGTGCACAGCCTTGTGCACGTCTGGCAGCACAGTGGGCCGGCCGACCGACCGGTCGACCGGACCAGAGAGCTCTGCTCTCTGTATCTGGGCGGTCGGCCGGACGGTCGACCGGATTGCCCCAACGGTCATATTTTTGACCGTTGGCGGTCGGCCGGCCGGCCGACCGCTAGCCTGTCAGGCTGCCAGATCAGCCTAACGGCTAGTTTTCTGTTTTGGCTTATATAAACCCCATTCCTTTGGGATTTTGGCTAAGGTTTTTAAGAGCAAAAATTTCCCTATTCTCTGGTTTATAAAACAAGTTTTCAAAAGTGTTTAAGAGCCAAAATATCTATCTTTATATTGTTTTAGGTTTTTGGAAAAATAAAAAAAAGAGTATTTTGGGAGATTTGTCTTGGCTTTCATTTTCTATCTTTTACAAGAGTTTTCCCAAGTATTTTTCTTTGAGTTTTTGTTTTCCAAATACCTAGTTTTTCACACTTGAGCTATATCACCTATCCTATTCTATTAGGATCTTTGTTTGTGGAAAGAGAGATTGTTTGTGGTTGAAAGAAACTACTTGTTGTAAACACCCTTGCTCTTGTTGTATCCCTCTTTGGTAGAGGTTGATCGGGTGATTGGTTTGCTCCCTCTTTGGTAGAGGTTGAGGCTTGTGGTTTGCTCTCTCTAATGAGAGGTGGAGTTTGGTTTGTAAACCCTCTTCGGTAGAGGTGTTGGTTGTTGTTGTTTGGCTACGGGCCTACCCCTCAGTTGTGAGGCGGTGTTTGAGAGAGGAGTTCGGTACTCCCTTTGTTGTAACAAATCCTCCTCGGTGGAGGTTCCCTCGGTGGGAGTATAGTGGATTGGAAATCCTTCTCGGTGAAGGCGGGGACGTAGAGCTAGGGGCTCGAACCTCGAAACATATCTTTGTGTTTGCTTTTGATCCAATGCCTCTAAACCCTCTCTCTTTTATTTGTGCAAAGCATCATTCATTTCATATCATTCATATTGCTTGTGTTGCCTTGCATTATTTTATATTGCTCATTCTTATATGCTTGGCTTGATTGTGTGTGTGCCTCACTTATACTTAACCACAAGAGCTTCATATAGCACCTCAACCCTTATCTAGGGGAATCAAGAGGAGTTAGTCCAGAGCCCTTCACGGGGAATTCGGCTACACTTGTTGGTTGTATTAAGTGTGTTGCTATAATTATTTTAAGCTTCCGCATTTAGCGCACTTAGTTTCTAGATTAGCATTAACACCTATTCACCCCCCTCTAGGTGTTTTTCAATATGACCGTTGGGCCGGTCGACCTGTAACGCCCCGTTCCTGCGGGTACGGAGACGCTACTGCAACGTATATACGCAAGTCAGAAATACCCTCACGTATATACACTAAGCATCAGTACAAATAAGAATCAGAGTACAGAAGTGCGTGGCATATATAGACACACACACACACACATTCCAACATAAGGATTACAAGGTTATCACAGAGCGTGATATACTGGTACATGTACATTATATCACACCCAGGTACAAAAGTAAAAATTACAATTTGCACAACAAAAGGTGCTCACGGGCTGAGAAGAAGATCCCGGAGCTTGCAGGAAGATTCGAGAACAGAAGGAGCTAGGACTAGTCGGCCTGCACCGAGAGATAAGCTTGATCTTCGGTGGATGGCTCCGCTTCAATCCAAGCTTCAGAACCTGAACATGCAAGTTCAGGGGAGTCAGAAACTCCCTAACAAATATTCAGGTGAATACCAAGTGTCGTACATAGATAAGTATATGAGTGTATTGTTAAGCCAAACAGTACTAAGCATCAAGAACTGTGTCGAGTGTACATGTATAATAAGTATGAAACGGAGATATAGAATGAAAGTGATAAGGCCTGAATAAATCTATTACTGCCATTTTCAATATTTATACTTATTACTCGTTCTACCCATATGTCTAAGCATGTGTAATAGCGTCCCATCACACATACATCCATATATGAGTAAATCGAGGCTGTTATTGGAAACCAACGGGGGTATCAATGAACAATGTTTACAGTGGGTCCCGTGCATACCCGGGACCACACCCAGGATTATTCCGTTGCTGGAGGACGGAACCTGCTGCAAGGCGTACAGTAGGGTCATATAGGATGCCCATGTGAAGATGGTACCAGGAAGGAGGGAGCCAGCGCTCCCCTCGGTCGCCTGGAGGCCCTCAGGTCAAACCGGAAATGTAGTTGCACAACATACCTAAAACCACTGTAAACACGAACATATATTGATAGCCGCAAATTTCCCCCGACCCGATTCAAGTGGTTTCTTTTTTATGATTTATTATGTAATTATCAATTCACGGGAAAGCAAGTGCATGACAAGATCAGAAGTTCAAGAGTACATGAGTATTATAATTTCAAGTCACCGGATTCCCATAAATATGATAGTCGTAAGCCAAGTAACAATATGCCATACGAGGCAAGTACTAAGTAGTAGCATAACAGGTGCCATGAGACATATGCCTGAGGGGTGATATTAGGCATGCGATAAGTGATAGCATGATACATGTAAGTGTGCTAGGAAAATAATACAATATTAGTCAACATGACGAAGCAGGAAAATCCGAAGGAAAGCAAGAACACTCGCCTAAAACTTCAGAAAACACCGGGAAATCTCAAGCTCCGGAGTCTAGGTAACCAACGCGTTCAAGAACCAATATTATGTATAAAAAAGAGGAGAAGGATGAATCAGAAAAAAGGGAGAATGAAGACGCAGGAGTCGCAGATGCGGGGGGGGGGTTGCGCCGCGTTGATGCCACAAACGCGGGGACTGAGACCCGCATTTATAACACAGGAAGAACACAGACGCGAGCACGTGCTCCGCGTCGCGTTAATACATGAACGCAAAGATCGCATTAAAGAGGTGTTTGGACGCGAGGTGAGCTCCGCGTCTAGTAATAAAACATGAGAGAAAGAGAGAGACAGGGAGATGAGAGAGACGCAGGAAAGGAGGGGATAGAGACGCAGTGATGGGAGAGGGAGAGACGCAGGTTTAGGGAAAAATTATAAAAGAAAAGAAAAGAAAAAGGAAGGAAAGGAAAGAAGGAAGGAAAGAAAGAAAAGCAAAGGAAAGAACGAAAGAAGAAAAGGGGGACGTATGCCGACCGTGGCTTGGCCGGTGGTCACTGGCGACGGCCGGAGTTGGCGGAGATGGGCGGCCAAAGCCCCAAAAGAGAAGATAGTTGATGGTGCAAGTGTAGTTCAAATGAAAAAAATGAAGTTTTGGAAATGGCGTTTCGGAGAACGAAGCTAGACCTCGTTGGAAAGAGTACGACGAGGAGAAGAAGATGGTATGTTTGTTGGTGATCAAGGTGGTGTAGATGGTGGTGGAGATGGTGGAGAAGTTAATGGAGGAAGTGGGTTTCTTGGTGGAAAAAGAGGAAGAAGAAGATGGTGGAGATGGTGTTGTTGTTGTTAGAATGGAGGAGGAGATGGAGGAGAACGTGGTGGAGAAAAATGGTGGAAGGAGTTGGTGGTGGAAATGACCAATAACCACAGCCAAGGCTGCCGTTTGCTACTGTTTTGGTGGCTTTTGTTGGCTGCAAATGAAGGAGAAGAAGAGAAAATGAAAGAGAGAGAGAGAAGGAGTATTTATATAAAGGGAATGGAATTATTACGAGATTGCCATCTTTTCAAAACAAAAGAGACGCACACATGGAGACTTGCGTATCCATTTAATGAAGCCCGCGTCTAGGCAACTAAAGCTGGATGCGGAGATTAATGCTGCGTCCAAAAAAGGAAAACGCAAGATCGCGTTAAAGAAGAGACAAAATGGCATGGGTGATTTGATCTGGGTTGATTTTCTTGAGGGACATAACATTAAATGCGGGATGGAGAGAGTCTCCGCATTAAATGTTGAACCCAGATTTGATGGGTCTCGCGTCAGGTAAGGAGAGAGAAAAAGTAAAATATCCGGATAGAATTTCGGTATCTGGGAAAACACCGGAAACTCAGGAAAAGCCCGAAAAATAAAGTATCTCGAAAAGTTTTCCAAAAATTCTCAAAAATAATAAATATTATTTTAAGTTTTTTGGTGAAATAAATTTTCAAAAATTCAATTCTATTTTCAAAATAAAAATCCTAAAATCCACTGTGGACGGTGTCTACACCGGGTAGGCCGGATTTTTGATAAAATCTGAAAAATCTCAGAAAATGTCTGAAAGAAGAAAATATAATTTTAAGAAGAAATATGAAAGAGAAATCTAGAAATTTGATTCCAATTGCAAACTAAAATTCCTGGAATCAACCAGTGATACTGGCCGACACCAAATCCAGGGGAATTTTGATAAATTCTAAAAATTCTCAAAAAATCCATTTAGATAGAAAACATGATTTTAAGAAATAATGTGAAAGCTGTTTCTAAAATTTCAACTCCGTTTATAAATTAAAAATCCGAGAGTCGGTCAGCGACATTGGTCGACACCGGTTTTGAAGATTTACAATTTAATTCAGAAAAATTCCAGAAAATCATGAAAAATCTAGAATATTAAAAAATAATATATGAAACTGAAATCAGTCAAATCTGAATACCAAAAAGGTCAAATCATGTCGTACTTCTATATGAGTAAGAATTTAAATAACAGAAAATAAGAAAATACGCTCAAAAAATCAGGACACATAGCTGTGTACGTATTCTGAGGATGGGGTGTTACAATCCATCCACCTTATCAAAAATTTCGTCCTCAAAATTTTGATAATGGGGATGTGAAGGCAGAAAAGAATAGGGGTAAGGAATTTTACCAACTAAGACGTAAAGAGTTGGGGGTAACGTTCACGAATAATATCCTCTCGTTCCCACGTAGCTTCTCTTGGGGCATGTCTATTCCAAGAAACCAGTACTAATGGTATTGCCCGATTTTTCAATGTTTTGACACTTCTGTTCAGAATGGCCATCGGCTGCTCCTTGTAGGATAAATCTGGTTGTAGTTCTAATTCTGAGTGATCCAGAATGTGACTTTCATCCTTGACATACTTCCTCAACTGTGATATATGGAATACATTATGTACTCCTTCTAAAGATGGAGGTATGCCAATCGGTAAGCCACATCTCCCACGCGATCCACAATTTCAAATGGGCCGATGTATCTCGGACTAAGTTTTCTGCGAGCACCGAATCGGATTATCCCTTTGATTGGTGATATACTTAAAAATACATGATCGCCTGTTCTGAATTCCAACAGTCTTCTATTAGTGTCTGCCCAACTCTTCTGTCGGCTCTGTGCTGCCCGGAGATGATCTCTGATAATTCTGACTTTATCTGTTGTCTGAACTAGAATATCTGGTCCCATAAGTCTTCTTTCGCCGACTTCATCCCAACATATTGGCGACCTGCATTTTCTGCCATATAATGCTTCAAATGGAGCCATCTTGATATTGGCCTGATAGCTGTTATTATAAGAGAATTCTACCAAATGAATATAGTCTTCCCATGACCCTTTAAATTCTATCATGCAGGCTCGTAACATGTCTTCAAGGATTTGGATTGTTCGTTCAGATTGTCCATCAGTCTGGGGATGATATAAGGTACTGAATTTCAGACGAGTTCCCAAATTTCTTGGAGACTTTCCCAGAAATGTGATCGGAATCTCGTGTCTCTATCTGACACGATGCTAACTGGAATTCCATACAGACGAACAATTTCTTTCATATATTTATCTGCAAGAACTTCTGTTGACTGACCTACTCTGAAGGGTAGGAAGTGAGCTACTTTTGTGAGGCGATCAACGATCACCCATACTGCATTATTACCCTTAGGACTGCGGGGTAGAGCTGTAACAAAATCATGGTGATATGTTCCCACTTCCATTCAGGTATCGGTAATGGTTGTAGAAGTCCAGTTGTTCTCTGATGTTCTACCTTTATTTGCTGACAAACCAAGCATTTTGCCACATACTGGGCTATCTCCCTCTTCATGGCATTCCACCAAAACTTCTGCTTCAAGTCTTGATACATTTTATTTCCTCCTGGGTGTATAGAATAAGCCGAACTGTGTGCCTCTGCCAAAACTTTCTGCCGGACTTTCTCTTGTGGTACACAGATTCTGTTACCAAAATAAAGTGCACCATCCGAATGAATACAGATATCTGTTCTTAATCCAGCTTCTACTTGAACCCTGAATTTCTGTAATCTGGGGTCTTCCTTTTGAGCTTCCTTAATTTCATTTATCAGAGTTGGTTGAATCAGGAAGGTCATTAATTAATGACCTGACTCATCAGTTCCTTGTATTAGCATTAAGTCCAACTTTATGATTTCCCGAAGCAGTTCCTTCTTTTGAGTAAGTTGTAATAATACTTTGTTCTCTGGTCTCCTGCTTAATGCATCTGGGACTGTATTGTCCTTACCAGGATGGTACCGTAAGTCTATGTCATAATCGGCCATCAATTCAAGCCACCGTCTTTGCCTCATGTTTAATTCTTTCTGTGTGAAGATATACTTAAGACTCTTATGATCAGTATAGATTAATACTTTGTCCCCCAGAAGGTAATGTCTCCAGATCTTCAACGCAAATATTACCGCCGCCAGTTCTAAGTCATGGATTGGGTAATTTCTCTCATGTGGTTTCAATTGCCTAGATGCATAAGGTATGACATGACCATGCTGCATTAATACACATCCTAAGCCTTTTCCGGTTGCATCACTATATATAATCATCCCTCCTGTTCCTGAGGCAGTCTTCAAGATCGGAGCTGAAATTAGTCTTTCTTTTAATTGTTCAAATGCTGTAGTGCATTCCTCTGACCATTGAAACCTTTCTCCTTTTCTGGTGAGCTTTGTTAATGGGGCTGCGATTTTGGAAAAGTCTTGGACAAATCTCCTGTAATATCCGGCTAATCTAATAAAGCTTTTAATTTTTGTTACTGTCCTTGGGATTGGCCAATCTTTTATTGCCTGGATTTTGCTAGGGTCAACTGAAATTCCTTCTCTGAAACTACATGACCCAAGAAAGCTATATGGTCCAACCAGAACTCACACTTGCTTTGCTTAGCATAAAGTTGTTCCTGCCGGAGAGTCTGTAGCACTATCCTCAAGTGTTCTGCATGCTCTCGGTCATTCTTCGAATATATTAAGATATCGTCGATGAACACCATGACAAACTGGTCCAAATATGGCGAGAAAATTCGGTTCATCAAATCCATAAAGACAGCTGGGTCATTGGTCACTCCGAAGGGCATGACTAGAAATTCGTAATGACCGTAGCGAGTTCGGAATGCTGTCTTCGGAATATCTTCTTTCTTCACTTTTAGTTGGTAATAACCTGATTGTAAATCCAATTTCGAAAACACTCAGGCCCCATGAAGTTGATCAAAAAGATCATCAATTCTTGGTAAGGGATACTTATTCTTGATGGTAACTTTGTTTAATTCTTTGTAATCTATACACAACCGCTTACCACCATCTTTCCTGTTGGCCAATAGTACCAGAGCTCCCCATGGTGAAGTACTCGGTCTAATCAATCCCTTGTCAGAATATTCCTGTAACTGCCTCTTTAGAACTTCTAACTCAGTGGGTGCCATTCTATATGGGGCTTTAGATATTAGGACTGTACCTGGAATGATATCAATGGAGAACTCAATTACTCTGTCAGGTGGAAGTCCTGAGATCTCTTTAAATACTTCTGGAAACTCATTCCAAACTGGTATTCTCTTTTTCTGGATCTTAGCAGCAGTCATCTGTGTTTTACCCTTGGCAGGCTTATGCTCTCCTTCAAATTGGAACTCAGGCTGAAGCGGTATTCTGAAAATAACTTTTTTATTCCGACAATCAATAACCGCATGGTATTTGCTTAGCCAAGTCATGCCTAAGATTACATCGTACCCTTTAGTATCTAGTACAAGCATATCCACTGCTAATGTCCTGTCACACAGTTCCACCGGACAATCTATACAAATTCTATCAGAGATGACTACCCCATTACCGGTACTAATCTCCCACCGGTGGTCTAAATATTCAACAGGTATAGAGTGCAAAGCAGTGAAACTATCTGATATGTAACAATGAGAAGCGCCAGAATCAAAGAGGGCTAAGGCAGGTTTAGAGTGCACCATAATCTTACCTGTTACCACCTCTCCAGAAGTTTGGGCCTCTTCCGCTGTCAAGTTGTAGGCCCGTCCTCTTCCACAACTTGCTGTTGTTCTTCCTCCCCTCTGAGCTGGACGAAAAACCTGTTATTGTGGAGGGAGAGGGGCCCTTCCAACCATCGGTCCTGAGTTCCTCTGTCCAATAGGTGCAGGAAGTGCTGGTAAGGCCTGATTTATTACCCCTATTTTCTTGTAGGGACAACCTTCTATTGTGTGGTCACCGGAACCACATGCCAGGCATAACCCATTAGCCATGCGACAATCCTTTTGCAAGTGACCTGGCCTCTGGAAATAATTACAAGCAAGAATTATCTGAGTTGTCTGAGGAGGGGCTGGTAGAAATGATTGTCTAATCATCGGGACTTTTGCAGCTCTGACTAGACGTCCTCTGCCCAATAGCTAGAATGGCCTCTTCAAGGCTTGCTTCCTCATCTGATCAAGATTCTTTTTCTCTAGTCCTCGTTCTACCTCTCGAGCTACAGTGAGGACCTGGGAATATGTTTTTAGCTGTTGGGAAATCAAAAGGACTTGAATATCCATTTGTAAGCCCTACTGAAACCTGCTTGCCCGTTTCTCTTCGTCGGCTATCATATACGGAGCAAAACGACTCAGCCTTAAGAACTCAGCAGCATATTCATCAATAGATCGATTTCATTATTGAAGTCGGATGAATTGCTCTTCCATCTCCTTCTGAGCGGTGGTAGGGAAGAATCTATCATAAAAGCTCTTAGAGAACTGGTCCCAAGTGATGGGTTTATCCAGTCTTGCTTCTTCAGCTAGCCACCAGGTTCTGGCCACATCCTTTAGTTAGATCTTGGCGACCTCCACCTGATCTTCCTCTGGAACCCGTGCTTCCTTCAAGAGGTCTGTGGTGTCGATTAGCCATTGCTTAACATCTAGCGGTCTTTCTCCCCCTGTAAATATTGCCGGCTGCGACCGCCTGAAGTCTGACACGTTGCCCGGCCTCCGTTCCTGAGGAGCTGTTATCAAGCCTTGCCGAAGGAGTTCTGTCTGTCTTTGTTGATTCTCCACCATGTTTTGGATAACCCTTAGAATATCTGCATTTCCCCCTGCGGGCCCGTCCTGTGGTTGCCCGGAGTTATTACGTCCTGCCCTTCTATCCATATCTATGTTGGTAAAAGATGTCTGGAAAAGGGGGTGAAAGCAAAAGATAGATGGACTTTAGGAATCAAGGGAAGGAATATCAAGAAGGAATGGATAACTTTGTATATTGTAGTTGGAATGTATAACCGAAACCCATCTATTCCAACTGCAAATTAAGATCCCAGTAATTTGCAGTTTGGTTGTACTGTAGGTGTGAGAGCCTGGGCTCTGATACCAACCTGTAACACCCCGTTCCGGCGGTACGGAGACGCTACTGCAACGTATATACGCAAGTCAGAAATACCCTCACGTATATACGCTAAGCATCAGTATAAATAAGAATCAGAGTACGGAAGTGCGTGGCATATATATATACACACATATTCCAACATAAGGATTACAAGGTTATCACAGAGCGTGATATACTGGTACATGTACATTATATCACAGCCAGGTACAAAAGTAAAAATTACAATTTGTACAGCAAAAGGTGCTCACGGGCTGAGAAGAAGATCCCCGAGCTTGCAGGAAGATTCGAGAACAGAAGGAGCTAGGACTAGTCGGCCTGCGCCAAGAGATAAGCTTGATCTTCGGTGGATGGCTCCGCTTCAATCCAAGCTTCAGAACCTGAACATGCAAGTTCAGGGGAGTCAGAAACTCCCTAACAAATATTCAGGTGAATACCAAGTGTCGTACAGAGATAAGTATATGAGTGTATTGATAAGCCAAACAGTACTAACATAAAGAACTGTGTCGAGTGTACATGCATAGTAAGCATGAAACGGAGATATAGAATGAAAGTGATAAGGCCTGAATAAATCTATTGCTACCATTTTCAATATTTATACTTATTACTCGTTCTACCCATATGTCTAGGTATGTGTAATAGCGCCCATCACACATACATCCACATATGAGTAAATTGAGGCTGTTATTGGAAACAAACGGGGGTATCAATGAACAATGTTTACAGTGGGTCCCGTGCATACCCGGGACCACGGCCCAGGATTGTTCCGTTGCTGGAGGACGGAACCTGCCGCAAGGCGTACAGTAGGGTCTTATAGGATGCCTATGTGAAGATGGTACCAGGAAGGAGGGAGCTAGCGCTCCCCTCGGTCGCCTGGAGGCCCTCATGTCAAACCGGAAATATAGTTGCACAACATACCTAAAACCACTGTAAACACGAACATATATTGATAGCCGCAAATTTCCCCCGACCCGATTCAAGTGGTTTCTTTTTTATGATTTATTATGTAATTATCAATTCACAGGAAAGCAAGTGCATGACAAGATTAGGAGTTCAAGAGTACATGAGTATTATATAATTTCAAGTCACCGGATTCCCGTAAATATGATAGTCGTAAGCCAAGTAACAATATGCCATAACGAGGCAAGTACTAAGTAGTAGCATAACAGGTGCCATGAGACATATGCCTGAGGGGTGATATTAGGCAGGCGATAAGTGATAGCATGATACATGTAAGTGTGCTAGGAAAATAATACAATATTAGTCAACATGACGAAGTGGGAAAATCCGAAGGAAAGCGAGAACACTCGCCTAAAACTTCAGAAAACGCCGGGAAATCCCAAGCTCCGGAGTCTAGGTAACCAACGCGTTCAAGAACCAATATTATGTATAAAAAAGAGGAGAAGGATGAATCAGAAAAGAGGAGAATGAAGACGCAGGAGTCGCAGACGTGGGGGGGGGGTTGCGCCGCGTTGATACCACAAACGCGGGATCTGAGACCCGCGTTTATAACACAGGAAGAACACAGATGCGAGCACGTGCTCCGCGTCGCGTTAATACATGAACGCGAAGATCGCGTTAAAGAGGTGTTTGGACGCGAGGTGAGCTCCGCGTCTAGTAATAAAACATGAGAGAAAGAAAGAGACAGGGAGATGAGAGAGACGTAGGAAAGGAGGGGATAGAGACGCAGTGATGGGAGAGGGAGAGACGCAGGTTTAGGGGAAAATTAGAAAAGAAAAGAAAAGAAAAAGGAAGGAAAGGAAAGAAGGAAGGAAAGAAAGAAAAGCAAAGAAAGAAAGAAGAAAAGGGGGAGGTATGCCGACCGTGGCTTGGCCGGTGGTCACCGGCGGCGGCTGGAGTTGGCCGGAGATGGGCGGCCAAAGCCCCAAAAGAGAAGATAGTTGATGGTGCAAGTGTAATTCAAATGAAAAAAAAATGAAGTTTTGGAAATGGCGTTTCGGAGAACGAAGCTAGACCTCGTTGGAAAGAGTACGACGAGGAGAAGAAGATAGTATGTTTGTTGGTGATCAAGGTGGTGTAGATGGTGGTGGAGATGGTGGAGAAGTTAATGGAGGAAGTGGGTTTCTTGGTGGAAAAAGAGGAAGAAGAAGATGGTGGAGATGGTGCTGTTGTTGTTAGAATGGAGGAGGAGATGGAGGAGAACGTGGTGGAGAAAAATGGTGGAAGGAGTTGGTGGTGGAAATGACCAATAATCACAGCCAAGGCTGCCATTTGCTGATGTTTTGGTGGCTTTTGTTGGCTGTAAATGAAGGAGAAGAAGAGAAAATGAAAGAGAGAGAGAAGGAGTATTTATATAAAGGGAATGGAATTATTACAAGATTGCCATCTTTTCAAAACAAAAGAGACGCACAAATGGAGACTTGCATCTCCATTTAATGAAGCCCGCGTCTAGGCAACTAAAGCTGGACGCGGAGATTAATGCTGCGTCCAAAAAAGAAAAACGCAAGATCGCGTTAAAGAAGAGACAAAAAGGCATAGGTGATTTGATCTGGGTTGATTTTCTTGAGGGACATAACATTAAATGCGGGATGGAGAGAGTCTCCGCATTAAATGTTGAACCCAGATTTGGTGAGTCTCGCGTCAGGTAAGGAGAGAGAAAAAGTAAAATATCCGGATAGAGTTCCAGTATCTGGAAAACACCGGAAACTCAGGAAAAGCGAAAAATGAAGTATCTCGAAAAGTTTCCCAAAAATTCTCAAAAATAATAAATATTATTTTAAGATTTTTGGTGAAATCGATTTTTAGAAATTCAATTCTATTTTCAAAATAAAAATCTTAGAATCTACTGTGGACGGTGTCTACACCGGGTAGGCCGGATTTTTGATAAAATCTGAAAAATCTCAGAATCTACTGTGGACGGTGTCTACACCGGGTAGGCCGGATTTTTGATAAAATCTGAAAAATCTCAGAAAATGAATGAAAGAAAAAAATATAATTTTAAGAAGAAATATGAAAGCAGAATTCAGAAATTTGATTCCAATTGCAAACTAAAAATTTTGGAATCAACCAGTGATACTGGCCGACACCAAATCCAAGGGAATTTTGATAAATTCTAAAAATTCTCAAAAATCCATTTAGATAGAAAACATGATTTTAAGAAATAATGTGAAAGCTGTTTCTAGAATTTCAATTCCGTTTGTAAATTAAAAATTTGAGAGTCGGTCAGCGACACTGGTCGACACCGGTTTTGAAGATTTACAATTTAATTCAGAAAAATTCCAAAAAATCATGAAAAATCTAGAATATTAAAAAGTAATATTTGAAACTGAAATCAGTCAAGTCTGAATACCAAAAAGGTCAAATCATGCCGTACTTCTATATGAGTAAGAATTTAAATAACAGAAAATAAGAAAATACGCTCAAAAAATCAGGACACATAGCTGTGTACGTATTCTGAGGATGGGGTGTTACACGATCAGAAGGGCAATTCTATCATTTTCTATTTCCAACGACTATATTTCTTGAGAGGTTATAAATAAGCCATCTCTTGAGCTATTTTGAGCAAGAATTTAGAGAGCTATTTTTCCATCTTTACAAGTATTTTTGTAGCAAGTTTTTCAAGAGTTTTGGTGCCAAAAAGATTTATTTTTATTTTGTTTTCAAGGGTTGGAAAAATCAAAGAAAAATAGAGTATTTGGGAAATTGATTTTGATCTTCATTTCTATTTCATTCTAGTATTTTCCCAAGTATTTTTCTTTGTGATTTGATTTCCAAACTCCTTGTTTTCTTACACTTGATCTATCATCTCTATCCTATCTATAGGATCTTATTTTTATGAGAAATATTATTTGTGGTCTATTGTGATCACCAAGAGTTGTAATCTTTCCTTTGCTTTAGTTTTGTGCTTATCCCTCTAGTGTAGAGGTGATTGAGTTTTGGGGTTGTGGTTATCCCTCTTGTGTAGAGGTGATTGTTGTTTTAGCTTTGTGCCTTGCCTCTTGTGTAGAGGTGGTTGTATTGGATAGAGGAGTTGTGTATTCCTAAGTTTGTAATTACAAATTCCTTGGTGGAGGTTCCCTGTGTGGGAGATCCAGTGTGGATGTAGTGAAAATCCTTCTATGTGAAGGCGGCGACGTAGAGTAGTTGCTCGAACATCAAAATATATCTTGGCGTTTGCGTTTGATACACTATCTCTTACTCTATCTCTCTTATATCTTGCATTACTTATATTGTTAATATCTCATACATTCTTGGTTGTTTGTGTGTTAATATTTGTGTTAAATCAAGACAGCTACATATAGCAGCTCAACTTTTAATTTAGAGGAATCTAGAGGAGATAGTCCAGAGCCCGTCACCAGGAATTCGGCTACACTTTTTGGTTACATATAGTGTGTTGCAATTAGTTTTTAGTTCTGCATCATTTGTCATTAGATTAGCTAGTACACATATTCACCCCCTCTAGGTGTATTTTCAATTGGTATCAGAGCCTACGTTCCTGACATTAGGTTTAACCACCTAGGAGTAAGATTTTGGATTGCTAATCTAGTATTGCATTTGCACACATATAGTCTATACACTCATGGATCACCTTGTCCCTCCCATGTTTGATGTTTCTAACGTCGATATATGGAAGCTTAGGATGAGTGCTTATTTAAAAGCTCTAGGTTTGCATGTCTATCTTGCCACTACCAAGAAAACCTATTTTGATAATGCGAAGTACATTGAGGCTAATGCACAAGCCCTAGATGCACTAAAGCATTCACTTAGTAAAGAATATTTATTTATAGTTTCTCATTGTGATTCCACTTTTGCAGTGTGGAATACTTTGACCTCTCCCAAGCTACAAACGATAAAGTATGTGGAGAAAGAATCTAGTGAAGATGAGTCCGGTCAAGCTTGCTATATGGTCCAAGGGAATGACTCCCTTGAGATAAATTTGGACACTCAACTAGATGATAGTTCTAGTTCTTCAGGTGATGGCAATATGGATGCCAATGCCTTAAATGAAGAACTTTCATTATTTTGTGAAAACTTACTAGAAAAATATAAACTTTTAAAAAAGAAAAGTCTTTAATTAAAAGAAGAAAATGAAGATTTATTTTCAAAGTTAAACATAGTTTTACAAGAGAGGGTTGAGATTTTAAGTGAAAGAGATTCCTTGAAAACCCAACTTTACCTTGTTTTATAGAAAAATAAAATTTTGAAAAATAAAAATGATTTTGATATTGTTTTGAAGAAAAATGAGGTTTTATCTTCAAAATTTCAAATTGTTTTAAAAGAAAATGATTCTTTAAAAATAAAATTGTTTTAATTTCAAAAGAGCTAGATTTAATTTCAAAAGAAAATAATTCTTTAAAAATTGATTTGGCTTCTCATTCTTGTCATGCTACTATAACTTCATCATCTAGTGTTTCTATTGCATGCTCCACTTCTTCTAATGTTGAAAATGATATAATTATGTTAAAGAAGAGTGTTGATTATTTGGGCTCCACTTTGAGCCAATATGCTATGAATCACAAGAAATTAGAATTCATGTTTCACAAGAAACATGCGCCTCATATTCATGTACATCATACACGGTATACACATGCTTCTTATGCTCACACACATGACACTATGTACACTCATGTGTACACTTGTACACATTGTGAACGTAAGGACCGCCTTGCAAAATTTTATTATGATAGAATAAATATTTCAATTTGGTAAATAAATTTATTTGGGTTAGGAAAGGTGCTAACCCCCATGAACCCAATAAGCTATGGGTACCAAAATACATCCCTATTGTATTTGATGTAGGTGTGGGCTCCCACATGACATGAGAGGTATTGGTGCCTTGATGGTGGATGCGTTTGAGCTTGATGGATACTACATTGGATGCATCACCTTCAAGGATGTTTGGTGGAGGACCTCCATGGTTTGGAGATCTAGAGGTTAGCCCTATTGGTTTTGGTAACTATCTCTAACTCCTTATTTTGTTTTTATGCTCTCATTGATTGACTTTAACATGTTTTGATTTTTCATATTCATTATGTTTAAATGTAATGTTTATTAGATTTGTGATATACATATATAGTATTTGAGATACACCCATATTTATATGAACTATTATTTTTGTGTTTTCACTATTGTTTAGCTATTATGTATATACTAGCTCTAAAGTACGTGCATTTACCTTAATGATCATGTTTATTTATGTTATTGTACTTCATATTTTGATTACATGTTTATATGGAACATTCGTTAAAACTTGTGTTTACCTTAATTTTTTTTGGACTCGTTTATGTTTGAGATATGTATGTATACTTTTAGTTTTAACAAAATATACATATACCTTGAAGCGTATTTAATTTTGATAATTTCTTATTTTTGATGAAAGAAGTTTCAACTAAGCTTCAATGTCTTATTTTTATGATTTTATTGATTACATGATTCTTACACACTATGTTTGGTGTTTACTCATGACTTTGTTTTCATGAGTTTTATATGTGCTTTTAGACCTTGAGTGTCAATTATTATGTGATTTTCATGTTCTCATAGGATATATGATTTGGTTTCATTTTTGAAGGATCTTTAACTAGTTTTTCAAAAAAAAATTACTTTAAACTACTTCTTTATTCTTCAATTGGTAGAGTTTTCAAACTATGTTAAAATATTTTCAAATCATGATTTTTAAAAACCCCTGCCTTCGAAGGGCGGTTGGATGGGCG
This sequence comes from Agave tequilana, assembly GCA_038442645.1. Taxonomy (NCBI): domain Eukaryota; kingdom Viridiplantae; phylum Streptophyta; class Magnoliopsida; order Asparagales; family Asparagaceae; genus Agave; species Agave tequilana. The sequence continues at coordinate 110,629 of JAVJIF010013444.1, read as the reverse complement.
ATCATGCCTTATATACCATTATTGAATATCTTTTAAACATGTGCATGATTAGGGTGGTAGGTATGAGTTTTACACATGATCTTCATGATATTTCATATGTTTGTATACTCATATTTGATTTTTATATATGTATACTTCAAATTTCAATTAGTATCAATTTCAATTGATCATTTTCATACATACATATATATGATCTTAATTGTGCTTATTTTACAATGTCTTTTACAAAGCACAAAATTATTTATGCTAACCTTGACCTATTTCTAAATATTAATTGGTATCTTTACAAGCTTTTGCATTAATTTATAATTGGTATTTATTTTTTTGGTATCAAAATGTATTTCATGCTTCAAGTCAATTGGTATCTACAATTGGTATCAATTTCACATTCTATTGATATCAACATCTACTATTGGTATATTAAAATTTTTTTGTTTATCTACAAGTGGTACGAACATTTGTTTTGAGAACTAAAATTTAATTTTAATTGATATCAAAATTCGTTTTGTATACTCCTTTTTTATATGTATGAATCATATCTAAAGTAATATTATATTGCTCTGATACATACATATAGATACTTTCTTGTACTTTAAACATATATACCATAAATCTCTAGCACAAATTATCTCTTGCTAAGCTTGATTTAGTTCTTAATATCAATTATTTTTCAATTGATATCATATACAAGCTTATGTATTAATTTTTATTGGTATTTCATAAAGGGGGAAAAAATTCTTTTTTTTATCTTTCAATTGGTTTTACTTTTCAATTGGTATCTTACTCCCACTCCTTATGATGAAAAATATTTTGTTTTGGTATATGCTTACATTTTCAATATTGGTACCAATAATTTTAAATTGGTATTATTTTCAATTTTGTATCCTTTGTAAGTACACTTAGAGAGGGGTGAATAGGTGTACCGCTAATCTAATGAACTAAATGCGGAAATTAAAACTAATTTGCAACTACACTTAGTGCAACCAACGAGTGTAGCCGAATTCCCCGTGAAGGGCTCTGGACTAACTCCTCTTGATTCCTCTGAATAAGAGTTGAGGCGCTATATGAAGCTCTCGTGGTTAGGCACAAGTGAGGCACACAAGCAAACACAACCAAGCATATAGATATAGGCAATATGAATCAATGCAAGGCACAACACAAGCATATAAATGATATGGCAATATGAATGATACAATGCACAAATAAAGAGAGAGAGAGAGTTGAGAGTCAATCGATCAAACGCAAACTACAAGATGTGTTTCGAGGTTCGAGTACCGAGCTCTACGTCCCCGCCTTCACCGAGAAGGATTTCTAATCTACTAGGAGTACCGAACTCCTCTCTCAACCAATACAACCTCCACCGAGGCAATACAACCACAATCCACCTCTACCGAAGAGGGATACAAACACCAACCAACTCCACCTCACCAAGAGGGAGTAAACCACAACCTCAACCTCTACCAAAGAGGGAGCAACCAACAACCCAAATCCACCTCTACCAAAGAGGGATACAACAAATGAAAGGGTTTACAACTTGAAGGTTTCCACAACCTCAAACAATTTCTTTTCCCACAAATAAATGATCCTAATAGAATAGGATAGGAGATATAGCTCAAGTGAAAAACAAGTGTTTTGATCAAAGAAAATCTCTTGGGAAAATACTAAATAGATATAGATTTTTAGATCAAGAAACTAATTCCCAAAACCTATTTTCTTTGAAATAAAACAAAACACTTTAAAAACAAATAAGATGGATCTTTTTTGCTCTTTAAACACTTTTGAAAACTTGCTTTGAAAACCAGAGAATAGGGAAATTTTTGCTCTGAAAAATCTTGCCAAAATCCCAAAGAAATGGGGCTTAAATAGCCCTCCATCAAAAACTAGCCGTTGGGACTGTTTGTCAGTCCTGGCGGCTGGCGGTCGACCGCGGTCGACCGCCAACGGTCATATTTTTGACCGTTTGAAGAAACCGGTTGACCGCCCAAAACCAGAGAGCAAAGCTCTCTGGCCGGTCGACCGACCCGGTCGACCGTGCCATGAACCTGGCCAACGTGCACAAGGCTGTGCACGTCGGTCGACCGACCGGTCGACCGACTCTGGGTCCGGTCGACCGGCCCGGTCGACCGCCAGAGCCTGGTAGAAGGCAATCTGGGTCAGAAAACTGGGTTTTTAAATATTCTAAAAAATCCCATAAAACTTCTAAAAATTCACAAAAATAGTTTTATCATTTTACATTGATATACAAACATGTGATAAAAATTTCAACATAAATATCTGTTGGCCCAAAGGCCTATCACTCTAGTTTTGATGATGATCAACTCATGTAGTTATATTTGCTAATGATCTTGTTTAATTAGTGACAGATTCTTTATCAAGATCTTATTAGGTGCAAAGCTCAACAAAGGATTAAATGTCAAGATTTGGAGCTAGCACGGTGTGATCCAAGGAGCTTTTGGATCAAGCTTGGACCAAGTCAAGAAGATGAGAAGACTTCAAGGGAAGACTTCAAGAGGATGAAGACTTGTGTCTAGGTATAAGATTTTTATTTGTTTTAGATAAAAATGTAAAGGATAGAATAGATTGGTGGATTGCTCAAGTCATATCACACACACACTCTTTAGATTTAATTGTCTTTTCATAAAAGAATTTTAGTTAGAAAAGACTCTTTCATTTTGGTAAAAGATTTTTCCTTATGACAAAATATCTACTTTGGGTTTTGGTAATTTCTTATATACATATCCTTTAACCAAAACAAGTTTAGTACTTTATGTCAAAAACTAGATATTTCATCTTGATTGTGTAGTGGATCATATCCATACACACTATGCTTTAAAGTATATCTTGTTTTTGTATTTGATAAGATTTTCCTTATGACAAAATATCTACTTTGGGTCTTGGTAATCTCTTATATACATATCCTTTAACCAAAACAAGTTTAGTGCTTTATGTCAAAAACTAGATATTTCATCTTGATTGTGTAGTGGATCATATCCATACACACTATGCTTTAAAGTATATCTTGTTTTTGAATTTGATGAAATTTAGAAAAACATGTTGATATTTCAAAACCAAGTTTAGTGCTTTATGTCAAAAACTAGATATTTCATCTTGATTGTGTAGTGGATCATATCCACACACTATGCTTTAAAGTATATCTTGTTTTTGTATTTGATGAAAATTTGGAAAACATGTTGTTTTAGAAAAACAGTTTTTTATTATGAGCCAATATTTTTAAGTTATAAAAATAGTCAAATCTTTAATAACATGCCTTGATTTTGTGCAAGCATGTTTCTATATCATAAAACTATTTTTTGTAGAATTTATATGTATTTTTGGGATTTTATAAAAGATTTTTATACCAAGTTTTTCAGACCAGAACTGGCCTGACAGGCTGGTCCGGTCGACCGGACGGTCGACCGCACCAAGGGCCGGTCGACCCACGGTCGACCGGACGTGCACAGACGTGCACGCCTGTGTGCACTGGAGAACGGTCGACCGTTCCGGTCGATCGCTTCAGAGAGTCTGCTCTCTGGAAATTCCGGTCGACCGCACCGGTCGACCGACAGAGAAGTAATTCTCTGCTCCAGGTGCGCGGTAGACCGGGCCGGTCGACCGGAGGCTCCAACGGTCGGATTCTTGACCGTTGGCGGTCGACCGGACCGGTCGACCGGAAGCTCTGACAGAGCCCAACGGTCAGATTTTTCTGGCCTCTATAAAAGGGGGTTTTGTGATTGTTTTGAGCTAAGATTTTAGGAGAGCTTTTGTCCAGTTATTTTCATTCTTTTAGCAGAGTTTTCTCCATAAAATAGAGTGCCAATATTTCCTATCAAAAGGGATTTTATCAAGAGAGTGTTTATTGTGATTTCTTGAGTTTTCCATCAAAGTTCTTTCCTTGATTTCTCACACTACACTTGAGCATCCATAGTTATATCTATCCTATAGGAGTGTTGTAGTGAGAGTTTTGTTAGGTGATCAAGTGTTTAGATCACCAAGATCTTTCTTTGTATTTGAGGAAGCGGGCAAGTGTGCTCGCGGTGTTTTGAGTTCGGGTGCGGACTTGTTGTACGAGGTGCGGCCTCGACGAGCCGGTGGGCTTGTGGTGTGTAAGGGACTTTGGGAGTCCGAGGGCTTGTAGGTGTTGCGGCACCAAGGAGAGATCCGGTTGGATCGTGCATAGTGGAAATCCTTCGTGTGTCGAAGGCGGGGATGTAGAGCAAGTGTGCTCGAACCTCGAAACAAACCCTTTGTGTTTGCGATTGCTCACTCTTGCTCTCTTACTCTTTTTGTCTCACTTATATCTTGCATTACTTTATAGTCTTTATCTCTTATATGCATGATATACCTTTGTGCTCATAATTGCTATACTTGCTTGGGATTGTTATTAACACTAGTATTCAACCAAGAGAGCCAACGCGGCACCTCAACCCATTCAGGGGAATCTAGAGGAGTTTGTCCAGAGCCTCGCAAGGGGAATTCGGCAACACTCTTGTGTTATACATAAGTGTTCAATTAAAAGAAGTTTAATTTGGTCAACTTAGTTTTAATTCCGCATTATTTGTTCATAAGTGACCATTAGATTAGCCATCACCTATTCACCCCCCCTCTAGGTGATCTTACAATTGGTATCAGAGCTAGTGCTCTTGATATTGGGTCTAACAACCTAAGAGTTAAAGATCCTCTTTTAGGCTAATCACAAGATTTGTACACACACAATGGACTTCATGTCACCACCCACCTTTGACATTCTTAACATCCAAATTTGGAAGGTTAAGATGTCTTTGTTCCTCAAAGGACTTGGCCTTAGTGTATATCTTACCACAACTAATAAAGAATATTGCTTAAATGGTAAGAACATTGAGGCTAATGCAAAAGCCCTTCATGCTATTAAGTCAACCCTAAATGATGATTATTTATCTAGGGTTTCTAATGTTGAATCGGCTTTTGTAGCTTGGAACATCATCACCTCCCTTGGCGAAAAGGACCTATACTATGCGGGGAGCGATTCGGACGTTGGAAGCGACATCTCCAACGTATGCTATATGGTCCAAGGGGATAACCCCCTTGAGGTAAATTCCGAATCCGATGATGAGGACATGTCATATGATGAGCTATCTACTTTTTGTCATCTTTTGCTTGAAAAATATGACATGATTAGAAAGAAAATAAAAATTTGAAAAAGAACATTGCTTGCATGCATAAAGAACATGACTCATTTAGAGATAACATTGCATGCTTAGAAAAAGATAATAAAGTTGGAAAAGAATTTGATTGCATGCATGTAGAAAATGATTCTTTTAGAAATAAACTTGCATGTTTAGAAAAAGAAAATGAAGATTTGAAAAATGAGAATATTTCCTTAATGTCTAAATTGAATGATTTATGTGAAGGGAACACTATTTTGAAAAATAAGATTTATTTGGTGGAAAAACAAAAGGAAGATGTTTTTCAAGAAAATATTACTTTGAAAAGAAATTTATTGAAAAAGAAAAAGATTTTGTTTCACAAAAGAAAAAGAAAATTGATCATATATCTCATCATGCTTTACATGCCACCACAAATGAGATAAATGTTTTGAAAAATAAAATGGATAATTTGAGTTCAACTTTGAACTCTTGTGCATTTAATCATACTAAGTTGGAGTCAATGTTTTCAAAGAAACAAACTCCTCATGTTCATGCACATCACTCTCATCATCATGCTTATGTTGCACACCATGATCACAATCCTACACATAAGCATACTAAGGTGTACGTATGTACACATTGTGGCCGCAAAGGCCATTTAGCAAAATTTTGTTTTGATAAGAAACCTCATTTATATTTTGCTAAGTATAAAAGATTTTGGGATCCTTACAATAAAGCTAACCCCAAAGGACCCAAGAAAGTATGGGTACCAAAACCCCCACCCTTTGATTTTGATGTAGGTGAGGGCTCTCACAAAACGTGAGAGGATTGGTGCCTTGATAGCGGATGCAATGGACATGATGGACAAACTTTTGGATGCATTGCTATCAAGGAAATTTTGGTGGGTCAACCACCATGCTAGGAGCTTTGGAGTTGGTAACAATTTCTAAACTCCTATTTCATTATGCACATGCTTTTAATTTCATGTATCATATAGCATTTTTTGGGGTGCTTCATGTGGCATTTACATGCTTAAATGTAGAATGTGTCAAAACTTGCATTTATACATATATGAATAGTGAACTACAATTGACTCATATATATTTGAACTTCATGCTCATTTGTATCCACTATATGCATGTGTATAGGCTAGTTTTGATGATTCGGTCATTTATACTTGTTATGCCTATCTTTGATCTTACTTCATGTATATGTGTGTTTAATTCAAATCTAATAAATATACATGTATACCCTTGAGTCATTTGCCTTCATGCAATATATATTGGACTCTTTTGTATGCATATTGTTAGAATTGGATAAATCATACATATACCATGAAGATTAGTATTTTAAATAAATAATAAAAAAATGATTTTTCATGTTTTTGATTTGTATTAAAGATTAAAACATGTGTAAAACAAAATGTGATTTATGATCTTTTTGAGCTTGAATGACTATTTTCATAAGAATGCTATTTACATGATCTTTTGAACACTCATCTTTATGATACAAAATATTTTGAGCTTTATAGATCATGAGTGATTAAATCTTTATGTATTTAGCAATACTTTATGAAAAATATATGATTTGTTTTTAAGATGAAAAATAAGATTTTCATAAGATTCATGCTTCACTTTCTATTTTCATGAAAATACCATTTACATAACCTTTGAACACTCATCTTTTATGATAAAAGATAATTTTTGAGTTTTATGGACTATGAGTGCTTAAACTTGTATGTATTTAGTATAATTCATGAATAACATATGATTTCATGTTTTTGAAGGATCTTTAACTAGTTTTTCAAAAATTATTTATAACTAGTTATTTATTCTTCAAATTTGGTAGTGCTTAAACATAACTATCTTTTAAACCTACCAATTTTTGGTTATGAGTATATACATGATTTACAGTGTTAATCTTACAATTGGTATATTACTCACATTTTGGTTCCTATATATGTATGCCCTAATTTTCAAATTGGTCTTATCTATTCACATACATATATATGATTTTCTTGTGCCTGCTTTACAATTGATTTACATTCTTAAAAGCACAAAAAGTTTATGCTAAGTTCACACCTTATATTAGCTATGCATAAGCTTATGAAAAATAAAAAGATTTTATTTTAGATCTTTCATTTGGTATCAATAGGTCTCAACTTCAAATTTGTTATATGATTACAATTGATATCAATATGTTTGAAACATTAAAAGATTTTTGCAATGATAACTTGATATCACACATCTTCAAGTGCTATTTTCTATTGGTATCAAAATTACAAATTATGATTGGTTCAAAATTTGTTTTATTGAGAAAAGTTCAAAATTTTGTTTTGATAAAATAAAAAAAAAATTAAAAATGTTTTGTTTTGTATTTCCTATATGCAAGGAGAGCTTAACATCTCTCTTACATATAGATTCATGTTGAGTATATTATAAATTGAGGAGCTTGACATCTCTTCTTTATATGATATACGTGTGTAGGGGGAGCTTCACATCTCCTTCTATGCATTACATAGTTGTGTTGTGTGAATTAGGGCTTCACATCCCTCTTTCATGCAATACACATTGTAGGGAAGCTAACTTAACGTCTTCCTCTTTATGAATTTATATAGCATATAAATCTTTATCGATTACTTTGTATTACCCCTTCTTGATCTTTTTGTTTTTAACAAAAAGGGGAGAAAATTTGTTTTTGATTTGCTTTTACTTTGAACCCTTTGTTGATGATTGACAAAAAGGGGGAGAAGTATTTGTGATATATGCATGATTTCCTTACTTAAGGGGAGAAGTATTTGTTCCTTACTTAAGGGGAGAAAGATTTTGAGATTTTGAGTTTTTATACTTGTGCTTTTACTCATGCATAGCAATAATATAATAAGATAAAAGCTTGAGAAAAAGATTTGTGCAATGCATTCATTTGCATACATATTTATGTGCTTTAATGTCATATCTATTTATTTCTAGTGATGCATGAGTTAAGGGGAGCTTCTTTGAAGCTTTACTTTAATCCATGCATATATAACTTCATGAGTTTTGTCATCATCAAAAAGGGGGAGATTGTTGGCCCAAAGGCCTATCACTCTAGTTTTGATGATGATCAACTCATGTAGTTATATTTGCTAATGATCTTGTTTAATTAGTGACAGATTCTTTATCAAGATCTTAGTAGGTGCAAAGCTCAACAAAGGATTAAATGTCAAGATTTGGAGCTAGCACGGTGTGATCCAAGGAGCTTTTGGATCAAGCTTGGACCAAGTCAAGAAGATGAGAAGACTTCAAGGGAAGACTTCAAGAGGATGAAGACTTGTGTCTGGTATAAGATTTTTATTTGTTTTAGATAAAAATGTAAAGGATAGAATAGATTGGTGGATTGCTCAAGTCATATCACACACACACTCTTTAGATTTAATTGTCTTTTCATAAAAGAATTTTTAGTTAGAAAAGACTCTTTCATTTTGGTAAAAGATTTTTCCTTATGACAAAATATCTACTTTGGGTTTTGGTAATTTCTTATATACATATCCTTTAACCAAAACAAGTTTAGTACTTTATGTCAAAAATTAGATATTTCATCTTGATTGTGTAGTGGATCATATCCATACACACTATGCTTTAAAGTATATCTTGTTTTTGTATTTGATAAGATTTTCCTTATGACAAAATATCTACTTTGGGTCTTGGTAATCTCTTATATACATATCCTTTAACCAAACAAGTTTAGTGCTTTATGTCAAAAACTAGATATTTCATCTTGATTGTGTAGTGGATCATATCCATACACACTATGCTTTAAAGTATATCTTGTTTTTGAATTTGATGAAAATTTGGAAAAACATGTTGATATTTCAAAACCAGTTTAGTGCTTTATGTCAAAAACTAGATATTTCATCTTGATTGTGTAGTGGATCATATCCATACACACTATGCTTTAAAGTATATCTTGTTTTTGTATTTGATGAAAATTTAGAAAAACATGTTGTTTTAGAAAAACAGTTTTTTATTATGAGCCAATATTTTCAAGTTACAAAATAGTCAAATCTTTAATAACATGCCTTGATTTTGTGCAAGCATGTTTCTATATCATAAAACTATTTTTTGTAGAATTTATATGTATTTTGGGGATTTTATAAAAAGATTTTTATACCAAGTTTTCCAGACCAGAACTGGCCTGCACCAAGGGCCGGTCGACCCACGGTCGACCGGACGTGCACAGACGTGCACGCCTGTGTGCACTGGAGAACGGTCGACCGTTCCGGTCGACCGCTTCAGAGAGTCTGCTCTCTGGAAATTCCGGTCGACCGCACCGGTCGACCGACAGAGAAGTAATTCTCTGCTCCAGGTGCGCGGTCGACCGGGCCGGTCGACCGGAGGCTCCAACGGTCGGATTCTTGACCGTTGGCGGTCGACCGGACCGGTCGACCAGAAGCTCTGACAGAGCCCAACGGTCAGATTTTTCTGGCCTCTATAAAAGGGGGTTTTGTCATTGTTTTGAGCTAAGATTTTAGGAGAGCTTTTGTCCAGTTATTTCCATTCTTATAGCAGAGTTTTCTCCACAAAATAGAGTGCCAATATTTCCTATCAAAAGGGATTTTATCAAGAGAGTGTTTATTGTGATTTCTTGAGTTTTCCATCAAAGTTCTTTCCTTGATTTCTCACACTACACTTGAGCATCCATAGTTATATCTATCCTATAGGAGTGTTGTAGTGAGAGTTTTGTTAGGTGATCAAGTGTTTAGATCACCAAGATCTTTCTTTGTATTTGAGGAAGCGGGCAAGTGTGCTCGCGGTGTTTTGAGTTCGGGTGCGGACTTGTTGTACAAGGTGCGGCCTCGACGAGCCGGTGGGCTTGTGGTGTGTAAGGGACTTTGGGAGTCCGATGGCTTGTAGGTGTTGCGGCACCAAGGAGAGATCCGGTTGGATCGTGCATAGTGGAAATCCTTCGTGTGTCGAAGGCGGGGATGTAGAGCAAGTGTGCTCGAACCTCGAAACAAACCCTTTGTGTTTGCGATTGCTCACTCTTGCTCTCTTACTCTTTTTGTCTCACTTATATCTTGCATTACTTTATAGTCTTTATCTCTTATATGCATGATATACCTTTGTGCTCATAATTGCTATACTTGTTTGGGATTGTTATTAACACTAGTATTCAACCAAGAGAGCCAACGCGGCACCTCAACCCATTCAAGGGGAATCTAGAGGAGTTTGTCCAGAGCCTCGCAAGGGGAATTCGGCAACACTCTTGTGTTATACATAAGTGTTCAATTAAAAGAAGTTTAATTTGGTCAACTTAGTTTTAATTCCGCATTATTTGTTCATAAGTGACCATTAGATTAGCCATCACCTATTCACCCCCCCTCTAGGTGATCTTACAATATCAAACTGGTAGTGAAAAGTGCATTTTTATGCATACATTTGCCATCACATTTTCATATTTATTCATATAATTCTGCACATTTACTAATATTTTATGATTTATTGTGTGCAGGCCTTGAGAAATAAAATAAAGCAATAAAGCCTCAAAGAAGCCCAAAAGCCCATATTTAAAGCCCAATGTAAAAGTTGCAATTATCAAATGTCAAAATTGCAATTACTAAAGGCAAGAGTTGCAAATACAAAGAAGAGGGAAGGATAGACTTCTATTCAACCCTAAACACTTGCAGGTTGAGGATAAAAGCCAAAGAAGCGAGTGCAAAGATAAGGAAATTCGTTTAAAAAGATATTGGGAGATTTGAGATCTAGGTAACTTGCTTCCCAAGTTATCTCGAAATCCCAAGATAAAGAGACAGGATGCAGCTTCCAGAAGACAACGCCCAGATGAACGGACCCGGGGAAGCCACGCGCCAAAGCGCGTGGCCATCTGCCACTACCAGGCCGCGGAAACGCGGCCCAAGCCGCGTTTCTGCGGCATTCCAGTCATATCTGGATACCAGTTTTCGTGGACGACTTCGATCTGGACTCTACCTCCTTCTGCACTTATAAATACCTCTGCAGACGCAACAGAAAGGGCGTACAGAAAATAGAGAGCAAAAAAATCTAGGGTTTTAGGCTAACTTGTAATCTAGGATAGGTTTTTATTTTCGTTTTCTTTTGTAATTTTTGTAACTGAGAGGAGAGGATGTTTTCATGGAGGAAAGAGATCTACTTGTACTGAGGGTGACAATCGGTGTAAGTTTTGCTCTTCTTCCATTGTTAAATAAATCGAATCAAGGTTCGTTTTCGTTCTTTTATTGTTTTTGTTCTTTTATTCTTGTGTTATTGTATTGTTTCTCTCTAATGTCTTGCAAACCATGAGATCTGATCGCTTCGAGACTGCCTAGCCGAAGAAGTGCCCTTGATGGCCTATGGAGATGAACAAGCCGTCGCTTGCTAGTCTTTTCTTTTCGTAGTATAGATCGCGAAGGTGGAAGATCCTATACGCCATACTTGTACGCCTTCAAAGACAAAGTAAGTCGTAGCAAAAGGATCAAAGGTAAGCAGGACTGAAGAAGTATGTATTTTTCTAGTTTATAGTCTTCTTCCTTTCTTCTATTTCTTTAGATTAGATGACAAACTCCACTTCTTTCTAATTTCTTTCACCTTCTCATTGTAAATACCATTGTTAATAAGAAAATACATAAAAAGAGATAACTTACTTAAACGCTTCCATCGCAGTTCCCTCCCTGAGGATCACGACCCGCATAGCCCATTGCTACCGCGGATTAGAATTGAGCACCTCGCACTATTATTTCTAAATCTAAAATACCATATTTTGTGTGCAGGGAAAATCTCAATCAGCCAACAATCTCCCCCTTTTTGATGATGACAAAACTCATGGAGTTATATATGCATGGATTAAAATAAAGCTTCAAAGAAGCTCCCCCTTAACTCATGCATAGGAAGAAACATAATAAATATGCAATGAAGGCTCATGAACATGTATGCAAATGCATGGAGATAAACATGAAACACATCAAAAAAATTTTCTCCTATTTGCAAACACAAAACATATATTTGCAAACACAAAACATATATGCATAAACATAAATCCTTAAATCCTGCATATATATACCAAATACTTCTCCCCCTTTTTGTCAATCATCAACAAGGGGTCAAAGTAAAACGAATCAATAAATTCTTCTCACCCTTTTTGTTCGAAAACAAAGAATCAATAAAGGGGTGACATCAAACAAATCAATAATAAGAATATATGCGATATACATTCATGAAGAGGAAGACGCTAAGTTAACTTCCCTATATATATGCATTACATGAAGAAAGGATGACAAGCCCTAATTCACATAACACAAAATATACAATGCATAAGAAGAGATGTGAAGCTCCCCCTACACACGTGTATCACATAAAGAAGAGTTGTCAAGCTCCTCAAAATAAGATACACTCAACATGAATCTATATGTAGAAGAGATGTTAAGCTCCCCTTGCATATATGCAATATAAATCAAAACATTTTTCATATTTCTTATTAAAATATTTCGAATTTTCTCAATAAAATAAATTTGATACCAATTAAAAATGTGTCAAAGTAGTACATTTAGATACCAAATGAAAGTAAACATATACCACTTGAAAGTAAATAAGGCATTGATACCAATTTTGAGAAAACAAATAAAATCGTGATACCAATTTAAAGTATTCAAATAAGCATCTTGATACAAAAAGATACCAATTGTAAGTATTTGTCATTTAGAGCATATGATATCAAAATAAAATCAATTTTTAACATAAAGTGTGGGAGTAGAAATCAACGGTAAATAAAATACCAATTGAAAGATAAAGATAAAAATTTTCTCCCCCTTTATGAAATACCAACTAAAAAGATGCATAAGCTTGTGTTTTAAAATATCAATTGAAAACTAATCAATTGAAACATGATAGTCATTTAAAAACTAAGCTTAACATTTATAACATTTGTGCTCAAAGATATAGGGATATAGTAAGCACAAATAAAACATGTATAGGTGTATGAAAAATGAGTACCAATCAAAATAGATGATACCAATTGAAAGCATACATACACAAAAAACAATATGAGTATACAAAAAAAATGTCAATATTGATACCAATTGAAAGAATCCAATGATACCAATTGAAACAACAATAATATCAAGAGTATATCTCATATTCCTATCCTCCCAACTCATGCTCATGTTTAAAATGATTTTCAATAAAAGCATACAAGGCATGGACTCCCATCCAACCGCCCGTAGAAGGATAGGGTTTTCAAAAAATAGGTTTAAAAATATAGTATGTTTGAAAAATCTACCATAACGAAGAATCCCGTAACTAGTTAAATGAAAAATTTCTAAAATAGTACGAAATCCTTCAAGCAAGGAATAAAACAAAATTATATTTTATGAAAATACATGTAAATCACATGGCACTAAACACTCGAAGTCCATAAAGCCCATACATACTCATGAAAAACATAATCATGAGAAACATTTAAATGAAGTGAGTGTACAAGTGTTATGTGACACAAATAATCATGAAAATAGACATTCAAGCTCAATATTCCTCAAAACATGAAAATCATCAAAACTCGATTTCTTTAAGGCATATGTATGTCAAGTATAAACTAAAATATACATACATATCCAAAACATAACGAGTCCACAAATGTATATGCATTAAGGCACGTGGCTCAAAGGATGTATATGTATAATTAATAGTTTAGACAAGATGGACATATACATGAAGTGAAAACACATGATCATAAAACATGTCCAAAAATGGGAATACAAGTCAAATGCATGAATCATCAAAACTAGACTATACTAGCACATCTAATGGGTACAAATAAGCATTCAAGCTCAAACATATAAAAATTTATTTGTGACCCACTATATGTACAAGTATAAATCCTAGTCTTAATGAAAACTAACATTTAAACATGTAATCAAATCATGAAGCATAAAACAAGACATAAATCAACATGATAAATATAAAACGATCATTATGTAAATCCACATGCTATTAGAACTATGATATACATAATAGCTAAACAATGGTGAGAACACAATATATGGGTCCATATAAACATGGGTGATCTCAAATGCTATATATGCATGTCAAAGGTCTAATAATCATGGCATTATCATAATAATCTATAAACATCAAAACATGCTATAAACAATGATATGAAAGCATGTAAATAAACGGGAGTTAGAGATCGATACCAAAACCAATGAAGGCACCTCTCTAGTTCTCCAAACCAAGGTGGTCCTCCCACCAAACATCCCTTGAAAGTGATGCATCTAAATAGTCCTCATGAAGCTTGGAACGCATCCACCTCAAGGCACCATAACTCTCACGTCATGCGAGAGCCCACACCTACATCAAATACAATAGGGGTGGTCTTTAGTACCCATACTCTTTTGGGTCCATGGGGGTTAGATCTTTTCTAACCCAAACAAATTATTTGCTAAATTAGAAACATGAATTCTATCATAACAAAATTTAGCAAGGTGGCCCTTACGTCCACAATGTGTACAAGTGTACACATGAGCATACATGTGATGGTGGTGACCGTGAGTAGCATGTGTATGTCATGGAGGGTGTGCATGCAAAGATGGAACTTGTTTCTTTTGAAACAAAGATTCCAAACGTGTATGGCTAGAAACACAATGGCTCAAAGTGGAGCCCAAACAATCCATATTCTTCTTTAGCATAGATATATCCTTTTCAATTAAAGAAGAAGTGTAGCATGCAATAGGTGTGCTAGATGAAACTATCCTAGCATGGCAAACATGAGTAGACATATCATTTTTCAAAACAATATTTTTTCTTTAAACAATTTTCTAAATCCTTAGAAATAGAGGCAATTTTCATTTTTAAAGAATCATTTTCTTTAAAACAAAGTCAACTTTTGAAGACAATTTTTCATTTTTCTTCAAAATTATTTCACAATTATTTTTATTTTTCAAAAATTCATTTTCTTCTAGGACAAAATCAAGTCTAGATTTCAATGAATCCCTTTCATTAGAAATCTCCACTTTATCTTACAAAACCAAATCAAGTCTTGAACATAAATCCTTGTTTTCTTTATTAAGTTCAAAACTCTTCTTTTTCAAAAGATTATATTTTTCTATCAATTTTTCATAAACAATAGAAAATTCTTCATTTAAAGTGTTAGGATCAACACGCTCATTACTAGAAGAACTAGCATCATCACAATCTAGTTGAGATTTCGAATATACCTCAAGGGAGTCATTCCCTTGGACCATGAAGCATTGCGGCTCGGATTTTCCACTAGATTCATTCTCTGGTTGAATTGGCAATTGAAGCTTGGAGGTGGTCAACTTGTTCCACACTGCAAAGGCGGAATCATAGTTAGAAACAATAGAAAGATAATCTTTAGAAAGAGTTCTTCTAATAGCCTCAAGGGCAATTGTATTGGCCCCTATATGATTGCGGTTACCAAGATAGCATTTCTTGGTAGCGGCAAGGAAAACATGCAAGCCTAGGGTTTTTAGGTACATGGACATTCTAAATTTCTACATGTCAATGTTGGAGAGATCGAACATGGGAGGTGACAAGCAATCCATGAGTGTGTGTAAACAAATATACGTGCAAATGCAAATGAAAGATTAGCTAACAAAGATCACACTCCTAGGTGGTTAAACAAAATATCGGGAGCGTAGGCTCTGATACCAATTGTAAGTACACCTAGAGGGGGGTGAATAGGTGTACCGCTAATCTAATGAACTAAATGCCGAAATTAAAACTAATTTGCAACTAAACTTAGTGCAACTAACGACTGTAGCCGAATTCCCCGTGAAGGGCTCTGGACTAACTCCTCTTGATTCCTCTGAATAACAGTTGAGGCGCTATATGAAGCTCTCGTGGTTAGGCACAAGTGAGGCACACAAGCAAACACAACCAAGCATATAGATATAGGCAATATGAATCAATGCAAGGCACAACACAAGCATATAAATGATATGGCAATATGAATGATGCAATGCACAAATAAAGAGAGAGAGAGAGAGAGAGAGAGTTAAGAGTCAATCGATCAAACGCAAACAACAAGATGTGTTTCGAGGTTCGAGCACTGAGCTCTACGTCCCCGCCTTCACCGAGAAGGATTTCTAATCCACTAGGAGTACCGAACTCCTCTCTCAACTAATACAACCTCCACCGAGGCAATACAACCACAATCCACCTCTACCGAAGAGGGATACAAACACCAACCAACTCCATCTCACCAAGAGGGAGTAAACCACAACCTCAACCTCTACCAAAGAGGGAGCAACCAACAACCCAAATCCACCTCTACCAAAGAGGGATACAACAAATGAAAGGGTTTACAACTTGGAGGTTTCCACAACCTCAAACAATTTCTTTTCCCACAAATAAATGATTCTAATAGATAGGATAGGAGATATAGCTCAAGTGGAAAACAAGTGTTTTGATCAAAGAAAATCTCTTGGGAAAATACCAAATAGATATAGATTTTTAGATCAAGAAACTAATTCCCAAAACCTATTTTTTTTAAAATAAAACAAAACACTTTAAAAAAAATAAGATGGATCTTTTTGCTCTTTAAACACTTTTGAAAACTTGCTTTGAAAACCAGAGAATAGGGAAATTTTTGCTCTGAAAAATCTTGCCAAAATCCCAAAGAAATGGGGCTTAAATAGCCCTCCATCAAAAACTAGCCGTTGGGACTGTTTGTCAGTCCTGGCGGCTGGCGGTCGGCCGGCCGGTCGACCGCCAACGGTCATATTTTTGAATGTTGGAAGAAACCGATCGACCGCCCGGTCGACCGCCTAAAACCAGAGAGCAAAGCTCTCTGGCCGGTCGACCGACCCGGTCGACCGTGCCATGAACCTAGCCAACGTGCACAAGGCTGTGCACGTCAGTCGATCGACCGGTCGACCGACTCTGGGTCCGGTCGACCGGCCCGGTCTATCGCCAGAGCCTGGCAGAAGGCAATCTGGGTCAGAAAACTGGGTTTTTAAATATTCTAAAAAATCTCATAAAACTTCTAAAAATCCACAAAAATAGTTTTATCATTTTACATTGATATACAAACATGTGATAAAAATTTTAACATAAATATCAAACATTTTGAACCATTTTTGTGTCTTACAAATATTTCCGAAAACCAAAACCTGTATTTTTTCAAACTTGTATTTTTCAATAGGAAATCTAATTTGTTCAAAACTTATCCAAATACAAAAACATGATACTTAAATACTTTGAAGCATGATGCATATGGATAGAAATCCAATATACATGAAACATATACATATCATAGTTTTTGTCTTTAATTCCTAAATAATGTTTTGTTAAAAATACAAAACACCAAACCACATGAATAGGTAAGTCAAAATAAGTTTGTCTAGGAAGTTAAGCATGCATATATATAGAATGAATCTACTATACATAAACCATTTAAACTTGTTTTGATCTAACTGTTCATGAAAACCAAAGCCGGTTAAACCAAAAACCGAAAACCAATATCCAAAGCATAAAACGTGTGTGTATTGTGAACTTGAGTATATCACACTATCTAGTCTTTACACATGGATCTAAAACAAACTAAATTAGGATACCTAAGTCTTCTTGACGATCTCCATCTTCAAGTCGACTCGATCCAAACTCCGTGATCCACCGAGCTTGACTCCAACGAGTGCTATGTATGATCTTGATGCTCGGGCTCTGGAATCACCATGTGAAAGCTTCCAAACCATCTTGTTGAAGCAATCACCAACTAATATCTTGATTAAATGATCTGAAACTAAACATCACAAGATAATTAGTAAACATAAGTACATGAGTTAATCATCATCAAAACTAGAGTGGAAGGCCACTGGGCCAACATCCTTAATATAGTGTTTACTTAAAAATTTGGAGTTTATGTTCAATTGATATCATGTCCTTTTATTGGTATCAATTCATAAAAAGATTGTTTCTTTCAATTAGTTCTTTCAATTAATTATGTTCATTGGTATCAAAATTTTGTTTTAAAATATGTTTATTGTTTGTTCGTCTTCACCCGTTGTTGATGAGTGACAAAAAGACGGAGAAGAATTCAGGTTTATATATGCATGTTTACTATGTGTTTATGTATATATCTTGTTTTATTGGTGTCTTGAGTTTCATTGCATATCTTTATATGTTTATTGATTATGCATATGTTAAGGGGGAGCTTCTATGAAGCCTGTCCTTAATGGATGCATATATATATATATATATATATATATATATATATATATATATATATATATATATATATATATATAACCTCATATGTTTTGTCATCATCAAAAAGGAGAAGATTGTTAGCCCAAAGGCCTTTCACCTTAGTTTTGATGATGACTAACTTATGAAGATTAGTTTACTAATGATCTTGTATTTATATAGTTTCAATTATTGATCAAGATATTAGTAGGTGGCTAGCTTCAACAAAGGAGTTTTGGAGCTAACATACGTAAATTCAAGAACTTGCGCGTCAAGATCGCACCTAGCACTCGATTGGAGGCAAGCTCATTGGATCATGTTTGAATCAAATCGACTTGGAGAAAGAGTTCTACAAGAAGACTTCAGTTTGTGTTTATGTTTAGATCTTGTGTAAAGATAAATAGTGTTGATATGCTCAAGTTCACACACACGCACACACAAGTTCAATACGTTTGATTTTCGGTTTAACCGGTTTTTGAATTTCGAATATACATATATATGGTTTTCATGAATAGATAGAATCAAAACAAGTTTACATGGTTTAATGTATAATAGATTTCATCCATATACATATATGCTTCATATATTTAAAAAAACTTATTTTGATGATCATATTCATGTGTTTTAGAGTTTTGTATTTAACAAAACCTATTTTGGATTTTATGTCAAAAATATAGATATATACTTTACATGTGTATTGAATTCTATCCATACGCAATATGCTTCAAATGTGTTTCAATATCATGTTTTTGTATTTATACAAGTTTGAGAAAAATCGAATTTCCATTTCAAAATTTGGTTTCGAAAAATACGATTTTGTTTAAGGTCAAATATTTTATATCACAAAAATAATTCAAATAGTTTGTAATATGTGTTGATTTTTGGTCACACATATTTTTTATTCAAATATCTTATAAGAGCTTATTTTTGTGAAATTTATAGGATTTTATGGGATTTTATTGGAGTTAAAATATCTAAGTTTCAAGTTCTGAAATTGCTGCCAGATACCAGCTGGTGGTCGAGTGGACGGTTGACCTGACCGGTCGAGTGGACGGTACATGAGGACGTACACATGGCCAGCATACAAGGCCGGTCGACCGGGCGGTCGACCGACTGTAACCACCAATGTCTCGGGTGGTGCCAGTCGATCGGGCGGTCGACCGACAGGCTGTGCCCGGTTGACCGGAGGCATAACGGTCAGAAATATGACCGTTGGGCCGGTCGACCGACCGGTCGACCGGAAGGGTGCCATTTTTTGCTGTCAACGACTATATTTCTTGAGAGGCTATAAATAAGCCATCTCTTGGGCTGTTTTGAATAAGAATTTAGAGAGCTATTTTCCCATCTTTACAAGTATTTTTGCAGCAAGTTTTTGTAGAGTTTTGGTGCCAAAAAAGATTTATTTTTATTTTGTTTTCAAGAGTTAGGAAAATCAAAGAAAAATAGAGTATTTGAGAAATTTGTTTTGATCTTCATTTCTATTTCATTCTAATATTTTTTCCCAGTATTTTTCTTTGTGATTAGCTTTTTAAACTCCTTATTTTCTCATACTTGAGCTATCATCTCTATCATATCTATAGGATCTTGTTTTTGTGGGAAATATTGTTTGTGGTCTATTGTGATCACCAAGAGTTGTAATCTTTCCTTTGCTTTGGCTTGTGCTTATCCCTCTAGTGTAAAGGTGATTGAGTTTTGGGTTTGTGGTTATCCCTCTTGTGAAGAGGTGATTGTGGTGTTGTTTGGCTTTGTGTCTTATCCCTCTTTTTTAGAGGTGATTGTTATTTTGACTTTGTGCCTTGCCTCTTGTGTAGAGGTGGTTGTGTTGGAGAGAGGAGTTGTGTACTCTTAAGTTTGTAATTGTAAATTTCTCGGTGGAGGTTTCCTATGTTGGAGGTGATGTGTGGACGTAGTGAAAATCCTTCTGTGTGAAGGCGGGGACGTAGAGCAATGGCTCGAACCTCGAAACATATCTTGGTGTTTGCGTTTGATCCACTATCTCTTACTCTATCTCTCTTATATCTTGCATTACTTATATTGTTCATATCTCATACATGCTTGGTATTGTTTGTGTGTTCATACTTGTGTTGAACCAAGAGAGCTTCATATAGAATCTCAACTCTTAATTTAGAGGAATCTAGAGGAGATAATCCAGAGCCCGTCACCGAGAATTCGGCTACACTCTTTGATTACACATAGTGTGTTGCAATTAGTTTTTAATTTCGCATCATTTATCATTAGATTAGCTAGTACACCTATTCACCCCCCTCTAGGTGTATTTTCAGAAAGTACCCTCACATATATATGCTAAGCATCAGTACAAGTAAGAATCAGAGTACGAATATACGTCGTGCATTATACATTCTAACATATGAGTATAATTACAAAGTTATCACAAAATATGATACAATATTACAAAAATATTACATCACTGATAGACGCAAATGCGATAATACAAAAAAATATACAAATGTGAATAGTACAAAAGATGCTCACTAGTTATAAAAAGAAAACTCAAGAGACGAGTAGGCGGCCTGAAAGGATAGGGCTCTGGACGGCCAACCGCTGATCCACAACGCTACTGCTGCGCCACTCTGATCAACATAAAGTCCTCCTCGGTTCAAACTCTAAGATCTGAACATGCATGTCCAGGGGAGTCAGAAACTCTCCAAGGAGTGGCGTGGTGAATGCCACGTGGCGTGTAGGGACAAGCACACGTGTATTGATTAATTCGAGTCCAAGAGTATGTATTGAAAACCGTGTCGTGAGCACAGACATACATTAGCAGGCAATGAGGCAGCAAGTATGGTAAATGTAGCAAAACAAGTTATATAAGCCCAAATTATCAATCCATGAGGTTAGTACAACAAAAGAATAATCCAAATAAGGAAACCCTCATATATATACAGTATTCCTCACGTCACAGTATCCTGAGTTCAGATAACCTGAGTTGTCTCCTAAACTATGAAAACATATTAAAACTAATAAAAAATTGATAAAATCAATGATACCAAATGCAGACAAAACCAGCTGTACGAGCTTAAATTACGGCTTCATAAGACTAATACATCGAAGGAATAATCCAAATAAAAAAACCCTCATCTATATACCTATGTCTTATGTCAGCATAGCCTCAGTTCACACAACCCGAATTGCAAAACGAACAACAAATTATTAATTAACATCTTTTATTATTACTCATCCGACTCATATATCTAGGTATATGTCCTGGCGTACGACTCAACACACATACATCCACATATGAGCAAGGCGAGTGGTTGATAGAAATGATGAAGATTGATGGATCATATTTATAGTGGGCCCTGCCTCTGCCCAGGACAATAGCCCACTACTACCCTTTCTTGGGAATTATATTACACCCGAACACGTGTCGCCAAATTTGAGGATTAAGTCACCAACACGAATCATCAATTCTGCGATCGCTGTAAACATAACATCACATCAGTATCCATCAGTTCCTCCCATCTTGATGTAAGTTTTTCTTTTTATAGTTTATTAGATAATTATCAGTGTACAGGAATGAGCAGGAGCAAGTCAGGTTTATCATGAGTATATGTTGTACTGAAATATATATATCAGGATATCGGGTCATCATTCCCGTAAGCGATAATTATAAGAGTCAAGTATAAGGCATGATCAGTGTCAGGTAATCACATGTCAGATGTCAGGTAATATCATGTCAAGAGATAGCATGTAGGTGTCAAGTGCCAAGTGATAGCGCGGTCAGTGTTAGAACATCAAGTGAAATCACGTCAAGCAATACAGAAAAACGTGATACAGGAAAGAAGTATCAATATAAGAGATCGGTACGAATATAGTAAAATGGTATCTATATAGGGGATCCGTATGAATACAGAAAAACGTACAGTTTTTGGAAAACAGTATAAGTAAAGATGTGACGTCCTGATCCCGCTGGTACGGTAACGTCACTGCAATGTATATACGCAGGTCAGAACTATCCTCATGTATATACGCTAAGCATCAGTACGGTTAAAAATCAGAGTACGGAAGCACAGTGGTAATATACATTCCAACAGAAAAGTACAAGTACATGGTTATCAAAGAGAGTGATACAATATTACTGGTATTGGCCCAAAGGCCCATCACTCTAGTTTTGATGATGATTAACTCATATAGTTATAGTACTAATGATATTGTGTTTAATTAGTTTCAGATTTGTAATCAAGATCTTAGTAGGTGTTTAGCTTCAACAAAGGATTTAAAGTCAAGTTTTGGAGCTAGCACGTGTTGATTCAAGAGCTTGTGCATCAAGACCATATCAAGTACTCAAGAGAAGTCTAGCTCTTTGGATCAAAGTTTGGACCAAGTCAAGAAGGAGAAGAAGATTTTCAAGTGAAGACCTTCAAGAGAAGACTTGAGTCTAGGTTTGTTTTTAGTAAGATTTTATTTTTAGATAAAATGTAAAGGATAGATTAGTTGGTAGATTGCTCAAGTATCTTATACACTCATACACAAGATTTAGATAAGTTTTTATAAAAGAGTTTTCATTTTGGAAAAATACAAAAGAGTTTTCATTTTGAAAAAATACCGTTTTGATTTTTGGAGTTTCATATATACATGTGTTTTAACCAAAACTATTTTAGTGCTTATTGTCAAAAACATAGATATTTCATCATATATATGTAGTGGATCATATCCATACACACTAAGCTTTAAAAGTGTTTAAAATATCTTGTTTTTGTATTTGGAGAAGTTTTGGAAAAATCAATATGGAAAAATATAGATTTTGTTTTAAGCCAAAATTCCATGTTACAAAAATAGTTCAAAATGTTTGTAACGTGTTTTGATCTTTACTCAAACATGTTTGTTTATCAAAGTATATTACTGAACTTATTTTTGTAGATTTTTAGAGAATTTATGGGATTTTATCAAAGGTAAAAAGTCAAGTTTTTAAATCCCCAAATTACTTGGACTGACCCTCTGTCGGTCGACCGGACAAGAAGTCGGTCGACTGCTCCGGTCGACTGATGTGCACAGACGTACACAGGTTGGGCCGGTCGACCGCACGGTCGACCGCCAGAGAGTGTCTGCTCTCTACAAATGGCCCGGTCGACCGCTAGGCCATTGGCCAGTTGGCGGTCGACGGACCAGTCGACCGACCTTCCCAACGGTCGAAAATCTGACCGTTGGCAGTCGACCGGGCGGTCGACCGTCAGCAGCCAGAGCTGCTGAGTTGGCTTCAACGGGCAGATTTTTGGAGCCTATAAAATGGGGCTCCCTTGAACTGTTTTACAAAAAGATTTTGAAGTGGGTTTTTGAGCTAGTTTTTCCTACACTTCTAAGTATTTATCTCTACTTGTTTTAGAGCCAAAACTTCCATATCAAAAGGAGAGTTTATCAAGAGTGTTTTCAAAAGAGATTTCTTGAGTTTTTTTACCACCAATTCAATCCTTGTTTTCTCACACATATTTGAGCTTTCCATTGTTATATCATTCCTATAAGAGAATTGTTGTGAGATTGTTTTTAGGTGATCCAAGTGTTTAGATCACCAAGTGTTCTTTCCTGTACTTTGAGGAGGCGGACTTGCGGGTTCGCATTGTTTTGGGTTCTAGTGAGAACTCGGTGTAGAGGTGTGGCCCCGGCAAGCTTGCATGCTTGCGTGTGTTTGTTCTTGCGGGAACAAGAGAGGGACTAGAGAGTCCAAAGGAGTTCTAGTGTGAACTCGCTTGTAGGTGTTGCGGCACCGAGTGATCCGGTGGGATCGGTTTTTAGTGAAAATCCTTCATAGTGTTGAAGGCGGGGACGTAAAGCAAGTGTGCTCGAACCTCGAAACAAATCTCTCATGTTTGCGATTGCTCTCTCTATCTCTCACTTGTCTTTATATCTTGCATGCTTATATTGCTTTCATCCTTATATGCTTGATATATCTTGTGCCTAATTGTTATATGCTTGGGGATTGTTTGCTCACACTTGTATTCAACCAAGAGAGCCAAAGCGGCACCTCAACTCTTATCTAGAGGAACCTTGAGGAGTTAGTCCAGAGCCCTTCACGGGGAATCCGGCTACACTCTTAGGTTATACTTGGTGTGTTTAGCTTAAGAATTTTTAGTTTACATAAATAGTTTTATTCCGCTTTAATTCACCATTAGATTAGATAGTCACCTATTCACCCCCCTTCTAGGTGATTTCAATTGGTATCAGAGCCAAGTGCTCTTGATTTGGGTCTGACAACCTAAAGTTAAAGATCCTCATTTATAGCTAATCACAATATTTATACACACACATGGATTTCATGTCACCTCGCACTTTTGACATTCTTAACATCCAAACTTGAAAAGTTAAGATGTCTATGTACCTCAAAGTCCTAGGCATTCATGTTTATTTTGCCACAATTAAAGATTCTTATTGTTTAAATGGCAAACATTTAGAGGCTAATGCAAAAGCCATCCATGCTTTGAAATCTACCCTAATATTTATGTAGGGTTGCTAATCTTGATTCAGTTTTTATAGTTTGGAACACTATAGTCTCTCTTGGTGAACAAGAATAATACTATGCGGGGAGCGACTCGGATGGTGGAAGTGAGACTTTCAACCTATGCTACATGGTGCAAGGGGATAACCCCCTTGAGGTAAACTCCGAATCCGAATTAGAAGAGGATGTTGATTTGCCTTATAATGAAGTAGCATCTTTTTGTCAACAACTCTTTGAAAAGTATGACATGCTTAAAAAGGAAAATAAGAAAATAAAAAATAAATTTGATTCCTTGTTAAAAGAAAAAGATTCTTTTCAAACAAAATTGGAATGCATTTCAAAAGAAATGATTTGTTGAAAAAGGACAATATTTCCTTGACTTCTAAATTAAATGATCTTTGTGAAGGAAATAACTCTTTGAAAAATAAAATTATTTTGGTAGAAAAGGAAAAGAAATTGCTTTACAAGAAAATAACTCTTTGAAAAAAAATTGTTGAACAAGAAAAACAAAATGTTTCTAAAAAGAAAAAGAATGTTGATTCTCATTCTCATCATGCTTTTCATGCAACCATTGATAAAAATGAGATTAAAATTTTAAAAAATAGAATAGATTGTCTAAGCTCAACTTTGAGCAATTGTGCATTTAACCACAATAGATAAGAAACCTTGTTTCAAAAGAAACAAGCTCCACATGTTCATGCACTTCACTCACAACATACTTATGCACATTTTACATGTCATGATCATACTCATTGATATGTGCATACTAGAGTGTACAAGTGTACACATTGCGACCGCAAAAGCCATTTAGCAAGATTTTGTTATGATAGAATAAATTCTTTAAATTTTGCTAATAAGAATGTTGGGTTCCGAATAAGACTAACCCTCGTGGACCTAAAAGAAAATGGGTACCAAAATCCCCATCTTTTATATTTGATGTAGGTGTGGGCTCTCACATGACGTGAGAGAGTTGGTGTCTTGGTGGTGGATGCACATGGACTTGATGGACATACATTTGATGCACTGCTATCAAGGAGGTTTGGTGGGATGACCACCATGTTTTGGAGATTTGGAGTATAGTTCTTATGATTTGATAACTATCTCTAAACTCTTATTTTAGTTTACATGCTTTTACTATTTGATAATTTTTAGCATATTCTTGGTTTTGTGCTTCATGTGGTAAATACTTGTTTAGATGTAGTTTTATCAAAACTTGTATATATACGTGTACAAGTAGTGAGCAATATTTGATTCATATATGTTTGCACTTCATTGCTCATTTGTACTCATTACATGCACTTGTATAACCTAGTTTTGATGATTACCTCATTTATACATGTTTTGCCTATTTTTCATGTTTTTGCTTCATGTATATGCTATGTTTGTTTAAAACTAATAAATATACATGTATACCCTTGAGTCATTTGCTTTTCATGCAATATTCTATTATATGGACTCTTTTGTGTTTGGGGTATGTATGTGTATTGTTAGCTTTGGATAAATCATACATATACTATGAAGTTTATTTTTTTTGAAAAATAAATGATTTGCATATTTGTTTGATAAAAGGATATTCATGTTTGTTTTGAGCCTTATTGACTATTTCATGAATATGCTATTCACATGATGCTTGGTACACTCACATTTATATGTTTACTCATGACATTGTTTTCATGAGAATTTTTTGAGCTTTATAGATTGCGAGTGTCAACTTTTGTGTATTTAGTATAATTTATGAAATATTTATGTTTTAGTTTCATGTTTGAAGGATTAGTTTTTTAAAAATTACTTTTAACTAGTTATGTATTATTCATTTGATAGTGTTTTCAATGCTAAAATATTTTCAAACTCCTACTTTTGAAAACCGCTATCATCCTAAGGGCGGATGGATGGACGACCATGCCTTGTATGCTCAATTTAAATATCTTTTATCATGTGTATGAAAAGGGTGGATCTTTATGAGTTATACACTTGCTTCTCATCATATTTTCAATTGGTATTACAATTGATATTTTTGTGTATACTCATATTTTATTTTCTATATATGTATGCTTTAAATTTCAAATAATATCAATTTCTATTGGTATTTTCATTTTCATACATATATATGATTTATTTGTGCTTGATTTACAAGATATTTACATGTTTAAAGCACAAAGTTTGTTTATGCTAAGCTTGATTTAAATCTTGATTTTCAATTGGTATCTCAATTGGCATTTTAATAAGCTTATGCATTATTTTCAATTGGTAGTTTTATTGATATCAAAATTTACAATATACTTCAATTGGTATCAATATGTTTCAATTTTCAATTGGGTTTAAATTTCAATTGGTATCATTATGTTTTACCTATTTGGTATAAAAAATTTACCATATATTTCAATTGGTATATATAAAATATTTTCTTTTATTGGTATCAAAATGTACAAGTGTTTCAATTTCAATTGGTATCACAAATTTTCAATTTCATATGGTATCAAAATCTGTTGATATCTCAAATTAATTTGTTGATTTAAGAAAAATTTAAAATTTGTATTGTTTATTTACAAATGGTATCTCAAAATTTGTTTAAGTAATTATCAAAATTTGTGTTAAAAATATTTTGATATGTATTATTTATATGCAAGGGGAGTTTAACATCTCTTCTATATATAGATTCATGTTGAGTGTATCTTATATTGTGGAGGTTGACATTTCTTCTTTATGTGATACACGTATGTAGGGGAACTTAACATCTCCACTTATGCATTGTATATTATGCGCTATGTGAGTTAGGGCTTGTCATCCCTTCTTCATGTAATGCATGTATGCAGGGAAGCTAACTTAGCGTCTTTCTCTTCATGAATGTATGTCGCATATATATCCTTATTCTTGATTTGTTTGATTTTACCCCTTTGTTGATGATTGACAAAAAGGGGAAGAAAGATTTGAGTTTATATATGCATATTTATGTTTTTGCATATTTGAGTTTATGCATCTTGTGTTTTACAAAATATGGGAAGAATGGTTTTGAAAGTTTAAACAAAAAGGGAAGAAGGTTTTTGGGAAAAGAATTTTGGATGTTTGCATGTTTCTCTCACCTTGTTGATGCATATATATTTGTTTAGTTTCATGTACTTCATTCCAATATCTATTTGTTTATTGTTATGTATGAGTTAAGGGAGAGTATCTATGAAGCTTAACTTTAATTCATGCATATATAACTCCATGAGTTTTGTCATCATAAAAAAGGGGGAGATTGTTGGCCCAAAGGCCCATCACTCTAGTTTTGATGATGAATAACTCATGTAGTTATAATACTAATGATCTTGTATTTAATTAGTTTCAGATTTGTGATCAAGATCTTAGTAGGTGTTTAGCTTCAATAAAAGATTTAAAGTCAAGTTTTGGAGCTAGCACGTGTTGATTCAAGAGCTTATGCATCAAGATCACATCAAATACTCAGGGGAGTCTAGCTCTTTGGATCAAAGTTTGGACCAAGTCAAGAAGGAGAAGAAGATTTTCAAGTGAAGACCTTCAAGAGAAGACTTGAGTCTAGATTTGTTTTTAGTAAGATTTTGTTTTTAGATAAAATGTAAAGGATAGATTAGTTGGTGGATTGCTCAAGTATCTTATACATTCACACACAAGATTTAGATGAGTTTTTATAAAAGAGTTTTCATTTTGAAAAAATACAAAAGAGTTTTCATTTTGAAAAAATACCGTTTTGATTTTTGGAGTTTCATATATACATGTGTTTTAACCAAAACTATTTTAGTGCTTATTGTCAAAAACATAGATATTCATCATATATGTGTAGTGGATCATATTCATACACACTAAGCTTTAAAAGTGTTTAAAATATCTTGTTTTTGTATTTGGAGAAGTTTTGGAAAAATCAATTTGGAAAAATACAGATTTTGTTTTAAGCCAAAATTCCAAGTTACAAAAATAGTTCAAAATGTTTGTAACATGTTTTGATCTTTACTCAAACATGTTTGTTTATCAAAGTATATTACTGAACTTATTTTTGTATATTTTTAGAGAATTTATGGGATTTTATCAAAGGTAAAAAGCCAAGTTTTTAAATCCCCAAATTACCTGGACTGACCCTCTGTCGGTCGACCGGACAAGAAGTCGATCGACTGCTCCGGTCGACCGATGTGCACAGACGTGCACAGGTTGGGCCGGTCGACCGCCAGTGAGTGTCTGCTCTCTGGAAATGGCCCAGTCAACCGGGCGGTCGACCGCTAGGCCATTACCCAGTTGGCAGTCGACCGGTCGGTCGACCGACCTTCCCAACGGTCGGAAATCTGATCGTTGGCGGTCGACCGGGCGGCCGAGCGTCAGCAGCCAGAGCTGCTGAGTTGGCTTCCAACGGGCAGATTTTTTAGCCTATAAAATGGGGCTCCCTTGAACTATTTTATAAAAAGATTTGAAGTGGGTTTTTGAGCTAGTTTTTCCTACACTTCTAAGTGTTTATCTCCACTTATTTTAGAGCCAAAACTTTCACATCAAAAGGAGAGTTTATCAAGAGTGTTTTCAGAAGAGATTTCTTGAATTTTTCACCACCAATCAATCCTTATTTTCTCACACATACTTGAGTTTTCTATTGCTATATCATTCCTATAGGAGAGTTGTTGTGAGATTGTTTTTAGGTGATCAGAGTGTTTAGATTACCAAGTGTTCTTTCCTGTACTTTAAGGAGGCGGACTTGCGGGTTCGCATTGTTTCGGGTTCTAGTGAGAACTCGATGTAGAGGTGCGGCCTCGGCAAGCTTGCGTGCTTGCGTGTGTTTGTTCTTGCGGGAACAAGAGAGGGACTAGAGAGTCAAAAGAAGTTCTAGTGTGAACTCGCTTGTAGGTGTTGCGGCACCGAGTGATCCGGTGAGATCGGGTTTAGTGGAAATCCTTTATAGTGTTGAAGGCGAGGACATAGAGCAAGTGTGCTCGAACCTCGAAATAAATCTCTCGTGTTTGCGATTGCTCTCTCTATCTCTCACTTGTTTTTCTATCTTGCATGCTTATATTGCTTTCATCTTTATATGCTTGATATATCTTGTGCCTAATTGTTATATGCTTGGGGATTATTTGCTCACACTTGTATTCAACCAAGAGAGCCAAAGCGGTACCTCAACTCTTATCTAGAGGAACCTTGAGAAGTTAGTCCAGAGCCCTTCACGGGGAATCCGGCTACACTCGTAGGTTATACTTGGCGTGTTTAACTTAAGAATTTTTAGTTTGCATAAATAGTTTTATTCTGCTTTAATTCACCATTAGATTAGCTAGTCACCTATTCAACCCCCCTCTAGGTGATTTCAACTAGAATATTACATCACCAGAAATTACAAAAGTACATCATATGAAGAGATATACAAAAGCTGAGAGGTGCTCACGAGCAGCAAGGGGGGTCTCGAGAACCAAACAGGAGAGGAACTAGGAGGAAAAGCTGTGAGGATGATCCAAACTTCTGCTGTACTCCAATCGTCACGAAAGGATCCGCTGCATGCTTTGATCAGCTATAACAAGGCCATCAAGGTCCGGTATCTAGGATCTGGACATGAGAATCTAGGGTTGTTAGCAACCCCAATGAGTACATATAATAAAGCCAAATGGCGTGCATAACAGGCACACATGTACATGATCAAGTGATGTGATTCAGGCATGCAGGTACAATCAATAACAACTAACATAAGGGAAATTAAAGAAACGACAGTAAATCATGTATATCGATGAATCTGAAACTGAAAACATAAATGGAAGGCAGTATGAAGAGCATAGGTATATATTAACATGCAGTAAATAAGTTAAACATGCGATAAATACAAGTATGGACAATACTAGTTATATAAGCTCAGATTATGGATTCACGGGACAGATACGTCAAGTGGATAATCTAAATAAGGAAACCCTCATCTATATACCACACATCTCATGTCGCCATCGTCTGAGTTTATACAAATTGAGTTGTCCTAAGAATAACAGAACTATAGTATGTCTGGAGTAATTATAATGCAAGGTGTCAACTCAGGGCATAATACTATAACTGGAATATAAAGATGTTATATTTTAATTTATTCAATAATAATAATCAGTACCGTTTGATATTTTAATCGTCTCCCTACCAGCGCCTCACATCACCGATAGTCCATACTAGAGTTCACACTCTGTAGAACTTATCCGGGTTTGGTATGTGAGTACCAGGACACGAACAAAGGAGAGACCAAATATCACACGTTCCTAATATTATTATTGTTGGTTATTTTATGTTATTCATCCGATCCATATACTTTTGTATGTGCTACCGGTACACATACATCCACTTATGAA
Source organism: Agave tequilana (assembly GCA_038442645.1). Classification (NCBI taxonomy): domain Eukaryota; kingdom Viridiplantae; phylum Streptophyta; class Magnoliopsida; order Asparagales; family Asparagaceae; genus Agave; species Agave tequilana. Next base: position 79,557 of record JAVJIF010013444.1, on the reverse strand, counting down.
TAAGACGAGTTATTATTTGGAAACTGATAAATCTGATGACTCATATTTATAGTGGGTCCCGTCTCTACCCGGGACTAGCTCAGGAGTACAGGCTACTGCTTCCGGGGACTTATCATTATGCGACCCACACGACACTTCAGATTCAGGCTACTGCTTCCGAGGACTTATCATTACGCGCCCCACACGACACTTCAGAAATATCATCATTATAAATATGACATCATACCAGTTTCCATCAGTTTCCCCACCCCAGTGTAAGTTGAGAATTTTTATTACATATATGAATTGCCCAAAGATAATATCCACAAGTGTATACAGTATAACCATGATTATCCAACTATGGGAATTAACATGAGTATAATATCAGGAGTATAATATCAAGAGTCACCCTTTTTCAGGGGTTCAAGAATACAGGAGTTCAGGAGTACAGGAGTTCAGGAGTACCAAATATCTGCTAACAGTATAATAATCATGCCAAGTCTCCGTAAAAGTAATAGTCATGAATATGTAATATAATACAGGTGCCACAATATCAGGTCAAGTGTACCAGTACCGGGTGATAGCATGTCAAGTGTCAAGTGTTATAATACCAGGTGTCAGGTATCAGGCGATAAGTATAGCATGGCAAGTACCGGTGTCAGATATCATGTAATAAGTATAGCGTGGAAAGTACCGGTAATAAGTATAGCATGGCAAGTACCGGTATCAAATATCAAATAATAAGCATAGCATGACAAGTACCGGTATCAGATATCAAGTAATAAGCATAGCATAGCAAGTACCGGTATTAGATATCAAATAATAAGTATAGCATGGCAAGTACCGGTATCAGATATCAAGCAATAAGCATAGCATGGCAAGTACCAGTATTAGATATCAAATAATAAGTATAGCATGGCAAATACCGGTATCAGATATCAAATAATAAGTATAGCATGGCAAGTACCGGTGTATACATATCAGGGTCAGGTAACTTATATATCGGTGAAAGTCGCAACATCAAATACTAGGTATCAACCGATCACGTAACATGGTACAAGAGAACGGCATAAACATTTCAAATTCTTCACAATCATATTTATAATAATAATAAATTTATCTTTTAATTAGCCATGTGAAGTCGAGTAAAGCGGGAGCAGATCTAGACATACCCGGTATAATACCGGTTCGACAAAATATAATAATGGCCGGAAGCTATTTATAAAGCATGATAATCATTTATATAACATATACTAACTTTCATAAAGAGACATCATATATTAAAAGCAAGATAATAATTATTAGATTTCGAACGATGGTAATAAAGTAAGAAATGTACTCGCCTAACACCGGAATGAAAATACTGAGAAAACGTCTGAGAAATCTGCTAACACGTGCGAGCAAGCCACTAGACCATACTATATATTAAAAAAATATATATATATATTATAAATATTATAAATATATTAGAGAGGGAATGAGAGAGGAGAGAGAGAGGAGAGAGAGAGAGGAGAGGGTATCTTTAGAAGAGGAAATAAGAATTAATGGGGAGGGGTATTATTGAAATTATGGGGAAGTAAATAAGGGGTTAAGGAGGGGGTAGAAATGGAAAGGGAGAAAAAGGAAGGAATTAAAAGAAAGAAAGAAAGAAAGAAGAAGAAAGAAAGACCCCAACGGCTAGTTTTTCTAGCCCTATAAATTTGGGAGTTTGGGCATTGTTTTTTTGACCAAGAATTTCAAGTGGGTTTTCACCAATTTTTCCTGAACTATTTAGAGGTTTTCCTCCACTTGATTTAGAGCAAATATTTCCAATCAAAAGGAGAGTTTTATCAAGAGTGTTAAAAGAGATTTTCTTGAGTTTTCCTCCACCATTCTCATCCTAGTTTTCTCACACAAACACTTGAGCTATCCATTGCTATTCATCTTATAGGAGTGTTGTAGTGAGAGTTTTTATTGGTGATCAAAGTGTTTAGATCACCAAGAGATCTTTTCTTGTTTCTTTAAAGAGGCGGACAAGTGTGTTCGCGGTGGTTTAGAGTTCGCGTGTGAACTCTTGGTTTGAGGTGCGTGAAATCACCTAGACGGGGGTGAATAGGTGATATAGCTAATCTATGAACTCAATGCGGAATTTAAAAACTTAATGCAATACACTCAAGTGCAATCAACAAGTGATGCACACACAACCAAGCCAAGCAATTATGAATGCACAATATGAATAGTTGCAAGGCACAAAGTAAAGAGAGAGATAGAGAGAGTCAATGGATCAAGCGCAAACAATAAGATATGTTTCGAGGTTCGAGCACCCAGCTCTACATCCCCGCCTTCGACACACGAAGGATTTCTAATCCACTAGCTAGTCCACAAAGAACTCTCACAAGAAGTACCCAACTCCTCTCTTTACAACCACAACCTCCTCCTTGAGTCAAGCTCCAATCCAACAAAACAATCACCTCACAACTTGAGGGATTAGCACAAAGCAAACAAGGATCACCTCACCACTTGAGGGATGCAACCCAATAGCACAACCTCCTCAACACAATGAGGGAAAGGCACAAAGCCAAGCTAAGTTAGGGTTTATAACTTGGTGGTCTAACAAACAACCACAAACAATTTCTTTCTCCCACACAAAGATCCTATAGAAGAGATAGTAGATTTTAGCTCAAGTGTGGAGAAACCAATGGAATGGAAATCAAAATTACAAAGAAAAATCCTTGGGAAAAACTGAAACCAAGATATAGAAGTTCAATCAAAATCTTTTCCCAAAAACCCTTTTCTTTGGTTTTCCAAACCCTAACAAAAACTCCAAATAGATTGTTCAAATTGAGTCCCAAAACTTCTTTTGATTGCTGTGAAAACACCAGAGAGTAAGGAAAAATTCGCACAAAAAATCTTAGAGAAAACAGGCTATGAATGGGGTATTTATAGCCCCCAGAAAAATATAGCCGTTGGCAGCAGAATCTGCCAAAAATACACTACACGTCGAACGGCCAGTCGACCGTCCAACTGTCAAATTCTGCCCGTTGCCAGCTACAGGTCGACCGCCCGGTCGACCGAAATAAACAGAGACTAGCCTGCATGCAGTCGGTCGACCGTGCGGTCGGCCGGCCCAATAGGCAGCCAGCGTGCACGTATTCGTGCACGTCGGTCGACCCCAACGGTCGACCTGCTACTTGGTGCGGCCGACCGTTCGGGTCGACCGACCTAGCCTGGCAGAGGCTGTTCTGATCAGCAATAACATGTAATTTTTAATCCCAAAAATTCCCATTAATCTCTAAAAATCTACAAAATAGTTTTAACATTTTTCATTGAAATATAAACTTGTGATAAAAATTTCATCACACATAACAAATATTTTGAAACATTTTGTGTCTTATCATTTTTACCAAAATCCAAAAACTGTATCTTCTAAAACTTGAATTTTTGAATAGAAAATACATTTTGTCCAAAACTCATCTAAATACAAAAACATGATATTTAAACATTTTGAAGCATGATGCATATGGATAGAAACCCAATATACATGAAACATATACATATCATAGTTTTTGTCCTTAATTCCAAAATATGTTTTGACAAAAATACCAAAACATAAAACACATGAATTATGAAAGTCAAAACTAAGTTTGTTTAAATAGTTGAAGCATGCATTTATATATAACAAATCTAATATACACTAACCATGTAAACTTGTTTTGATCTATCTATTCATGAAACCAAGATTGGTTAAACCAAAACGGAAAAACCGAAAACCATATTCAAAACATGAAACGTGTGTGTTGTGAACTTGAGCATATCATACTATTCTAATCTTTACAATTTGGATCTAAACACAAAACTAAACTAGGTACCGAAGTCTTCTTGTAGAGCGCAATCTCCAAGCCGACTCGATCCAAAACTCTTTGATCCACCGAGCAAGTATTATATATGATCTTTGACGCTCGGGCTCTTGAATCAACATGTGAAAGCTTCCAAATCATCTTGTTGAAGCTAATCATCAACTAATAACTTGATTAATGATCTGAAACTAAATAACACAAGATTATTAGTACACATAACTACATGAGTTAATCATCATCAAAACTAGAGTGGAAGGTCTTTGGGCCAACAATCTCCCCCTTTTTGATGATGACAAACTCATGGAGTTATATATGCATGGATTAAAGTTAAGCTTCAAAGAAGCTCCCCCTTATCTCATGCATAGGATAAATAACAAATATATGCAATGATACTAAACATGAAACATGCATAGATATGCATAAAACAATAAATGGCTCTAGATACCAATGAAAGATACCAATGAAATTTTCAAAAACAAATAAACATGCTCTAGATACCAATTAACAAAAACAAACAAACCTCTAGATACCAATTAAACTAAACAAATAAACATGCTTTAAATACCAATTAAACTTCATATATGCAAAACAAAACTAATGATCTCTTATACAAGCTCTTGATACCAAAACTAAACATGTTCTTTAAATTTGATACCAATTGAACCTAATAAAAACAAAAAACATGCATACAAACATGCATATAAACTCAAATCTTCTCCCCCTTTTTGTCAATCATCAACAAAGGGGTTAAAAACAAAACAAAACTAATACACATATTCTTTCTATTCAAAACAAGGAATCAATCAAGGGATGTTCTTCCCCCTTTTGTCTAAACTCAAATATGATACCAATTAAAAAATTGTGTCAAGGAAGTGCATATTGATACCAATTTAAAAGTGAAACTATACCAATTGAAAAATAAAAATCTTGATACCAATTGATAAGTAAACAAACTACATACCATTGTAAATAAACAATCTTGATTCAATTGGAATTAAACAGAACAAATTTTGAATTTCTAAACGTAAATGTTGATACCAATTGAAATTATTGCCAATTGAAATTATTATTCTTTATCATAAAGTAAGGGAGTGGAATACTAAATACCAATTGAAAGAAGAAATACAAGATTTTCTCCCCCTTTATGAAATACCAAATAAAACTATGCATAGGCTCGAATAAAGATACCAATTGAAAGCTAAATCAATTGAAACAAAGTTGAAGCTCAAGCTTATCATAAACAAAATCTCGTGCTTAAAGATATAGGGATATAATAAGCACAAATAAAACATATAATGTATGAAAAGTAGATACCAATTGAAATTGATATTCTTTGAAATGTAAGCATACATACACAAAAATATATGAGTATACAAGAATGTCAAGATTGATACCAATTGAAAGAATTCAATGATACCAATTGAAACAACAATAAGATCAAGTGTATATCTCATATAACCTATCCTCCCAATCATGGTTCAAGATTTAAATGATTTTCATTTTAAAGCAAACATGAACATGATCGCCCATCCATCCGCCCTTAGATGGTAGGGGTTTTCAAAAATAGGTTTGAAAATGTAGTATGTTTGAAAATCTCTACCAAAGTGAAGAATACGAACTAGTTATAGGAAAAGCTTTTTAAACTAGTACGAAATCCTTCAAGTAAGGAATAAAACAAAGTTATTTTTCATGAAACACATGTAAATCACATGATCACTAAACACTCAAAATCCATAAGTCCATATCATAGTCTCATGAAAACAAATCATGAGTAAACTACTAGAGTGAGTGTACAAGTATTGTGTGACACATATCAACATGAAAATGTTCAATTAAGCTCATGTGAAATTCCTTAAAAACATGAAAACATGAAACACAAAATTTTCATTTCCAATTGAAATTACCCTAAAAATTACCTAAAAAAAATATGAAAATCATGAAAATCACCAATTGAAATCATCAAAACGATTTAAACTTCAAGGCATATGTATGTTATGTACAAACTAAAGTATACATACATATCCTAAACATAATGAGTCCACAAGGAATATGCATGAAGCACGTGGCTCAAGGATGTATATGTATAATCAATAGTTTAGACAAGATGGACATATACATGAAATTAAAAAAAACATGATCATAGAAAACATCTCCAAAATGAGGAATACAAGTTAGAATGCATGAATCATCAAAACTAGACTATACTAGCATATCTAATGGGTACAAATAGGCATTCAAGCACAAACATAAAAAGATTTACTTGTTGCCCATTCTATGTACAAGTATAATTCCTAGTTTTCATGAAAACTAACATCTAAACTTATATTCAAATCATGAAGTATAAAACGGGTCAAAAATCAACATGATGATCATAAACACGATCATGACTTAAATCCACATGCTATTAGAATCATGATATACATAATAGTCTATAAACATCAAAACATGTGGCAAAAACAGAAATAATAAAACACATCACCATTGTTTAGCTATTACAACACATGTTAATTATCAAAACATGAATCATTAAAACAAAAATCATACAATCATAAACATCCAAATGAACATTATGTAAATGCATGGGCATTAGATCTAGGGCATACATATTAGTTTTAAAAAGGGTGAGAACACTAAATGTAGATCCATATAAAACATGGGTGTCTCAAGTAACTAAACATGTATAACACTAATCTAATGAGCATGGCATAGGCATAATGAACAATAAACATGACATGCTATAAATGGATAAACATGAAAAGCATACAATAAAAGTGAGAGTTAGAGATTGATACCAAAACCGATGAAGGCACCTCTCTAGTTCTCCAAACCAATGGTGGTCCTCTCCACCAAACTCCCTTGAAAGTGATGCATTCAAATTCATCTTCTTTAAGCATGGAACGCATCCACTTCAAGGCACCAACACTCTCACGTGATGCAAGAGCCCACTCCTACATCAAAAATCAAAGGGGTGGTCTTTGGTACCCATTTCCTCTTGGGTCCACGGGGGTTAGTATCTTTTCTAACCCAAACAAGATTACATGCTAAATTATCATTATGTAAACGATCATAGCAAAATCTAGCAAGATGGCCTTTTCGCCCACAATGTGTACATGTGTACACATGAGCATACATGTTATGGTTGTGTCCGTGATGAGCATGTGTATGCCGTGGAGGGTGTGCATGCAAAGATGGACCTTGTTTCTTATGAACCAAGGTTTCCAAACGTGTATGATTTAAAGCACATTGGCTCAAAGTGGAGCCCAAACAATCAACACTTTTCTTCAAAATATTTATATCTTTTTCAATACTTGAAGATAAAGTGGAGCATGCAAGAGATGTGCTAGAAGACGAAGCTATACTAACATGGCACACATGAGAATCTATATCAATTTTTAAAGATTCATTTTTCTTTAAAACTAGATCCAATTCTTTTGTAATAGAATCAATTTTATTTTTCAAAACAAGGTATCTTTTAAGACAAAATCTAATTTAGAAGATAAAATCTCATTGTTTTTCACAACATCATCACAATCATTTTTGTTTTCAAAATATCAATCTCATCAAGGGCAAGGTCTAGTTGAGATCTTAGTGAGTCACGTTCACTAGTGATCTCTTCCTTCTCTTGCAAAACCAATTCAAACTTAGAACACAAATCCGTTAATTCATTTTTCAAGACAAGATTATCCTCTTTCAAAAGTTTGTGTTTTTCCAAGAAATTTTCAAGCTTTGTGGCAAGTTCCATATTTAAAGTTTGAGCTTCTAAGCAACCATCACAATTGGAACTAGAGCAATTATCTAATTGAGAATCCGATTGTACCTCAAGGGAGTTATTCCCTTGGACCATGAAGCAATGCTCTTCGGACTTTTCTCTCATAGATCTCCTCATCTTGTTGATAATCTTTGGAAGCTCGGGAGAAGTCAATATGCTCCAAACTGCAAAAGCTGAGTCATAACGATCAAACACCGATAAAAGATGTTCATTAAGAGATGCTCTAAGTGCTCTAAGTGCTAATGCATTAGACTTTTTGTGTTTACTACTATTAGGGAAGGATTCTAAAGTGGAGGCTTGATAAACAAGATGACCTAGTGATTTTAAATTTCTACTCATATTTACCTTCCAAGTATCAAGTCTAAAATGGTCAAACATAGGAGGGCTATCCATGAGTGCAAACTAAATGAGTGCAAATGAAAATGCAAATGAAGATTAGCAAGCCAAGATCTCACTCCTAGGTGGTTAAACCTAAATATCAGGAGCGTAGGCTCTGATACCAATTGAAATCACCTAGAGGGGGTGAATAGGTGATATAGCTAATCTATGAACTCAATGCGGAATTTAAAAACTTAATGCAATACACTCAAGTGCAATCAACAAGTGATGCACACACAACCAAGCCAAGCAATTATGAATGCACAATATGAATAGTTGCAAGGCACAAAGTAAAGAGAGAGATAGAGTGAGAGTCAATGGATCAAGCGCAAACAACAAGATATGTTTCGAGGTTCGAGCACCCAGCTCTACATCCCCACCTTCTACACACGAAGGATTTCTAATCCACTAGCTAGTCCACAAAGAACTCTCACAAGGAGTACCCAACTCCTCTCTTTACAACCACAACCTCCTCCTTGAGGCAAGCTCCAATCCAACAAAAAAATCACCTCACAACTTGAGGGATTAGCACAAAGCAAACAAGGATCACCTCACCACTTGAGGGATGCAACCCAATAGCACAACCTCCTCAACACAATGAGGGAAAGGCAAAAAGCCAAGCTAAGTTAGGGTTTATAACTTGGTGGTCTAACAAACAACCACAAACAATTTCTTTCTCCCACACAAAGATCCTATAGAACAGATAGTAGATTTTAGCTCAAGTGTGGAGAAAACCAATGGAATGAAAATCAAAATCACAAAGAAAAATCCTTGGGAAAAACTGAAATCAAGATATAGAAGTTCAATCAAAATCTTTTCCAAAAACCCTTTTCTTTGGTTTTCCAAACCCTAACAAAAACTCCAAATAGATTGTTCAATTTGAGTCCCAAAACTTCTTTTGATTGCTGTGAAAACACCAGAGAGTAAGAAAAAATTCGCACAAAAAATCTTAAAGAAAACAGGCTATGAATGGGGTATTTATAGCCCCCAGAAAAATATAGCCGTTGGCAGCAGAATCTGCCAAAAATACATTACCGGTCGACCGGCCGGTCGACCGTCCAACGGTCAAATTTTGCCCGTTGCCAGCTACAGGTCGACCGCCCGGTCGACCGAAATAAACAGAGACTAGCCTGCATGCAGTCGGTCGACCGTGCGGTCGGCCGGCCCAATAGGCAGCCAGCGTGCACGTATCCGTGCACGTCGGTCGACCCCAACAGTCGACCGGCTACTTGGTGCGGCCGACCGTTCGGGTCGACCGACCTAGCCTGGCAGAGGCTGTTCTGGTCAGCAAAAACATGTAATTTTTAATCCCAAAAATTCCCATTAAATCTCTAAAAATCCACAAAAATAGTTTTAACATTTTTCATTGAAATATAAACTTGTGATAAAAATTTCATCACACATAACAAACATTGTGAAACATTTTTATGTCTTATCATTTTTACCAAAATCCAAAAACTGTATCTTCTAAAAACTTAGATTTTTGAATAGAAAATACATTTTGTCCAAAACTCATCTAAATACAAAAACATGATATTTAAACATTTTGAAGCATGATGCATATGGATAGAAACCCAATATACATAAAACATATACATATCATAGTTTTTGTCCTTAATTCCAAAATATGTTTTGACAAAAATACCAAAACATAAAACACATGAATTATGAAAGTCAAAACTAAGTTTGTTTAAATAGTTGAAGCATGCATGTATATAGAACAAATCTAATATACACTAAACCATGTAAACTTGTTTTGATCTATCTATTCATGAAACCAAGATTGGTTAAACCAAAAACGGAAAAACCGAAAACCAATATTCAAAACATGAAACGTGTGTGTTGTGAACTTGAGCATATCATACTATTTTAATCTTTACAATTTGGATCTAAATACAAAACTAAACTAGGACCGAAGTCTTCTTGTAGAGCGCAATCTCCAAGCTGACTCGATCCAAAACTCTTTGATCCACCGAGCAAGTGCTATATATGATCTTTGACGCTGGGGCTCTTGAATCAACATGTGAAAGCTTCCAAATCATCTTGTTGAAGCTAATCACCAACTAATAACTTGATTAATGATCTGAAACTAAATAACACAAGATTATTAGTACACATAACTACATGAGTTAATCATCATCAAAACTAGAGTGGAAGGCCTTTGGGCCAACAGTGCGGCCTCGGCGAGCCGGTGGGCTTGCGGTGTGTACGGGACTAGAGAGTCCGAGGGATTGTAGGTGTTGCGGCACCGAGGAGTGATCCATTGGGGTCAGCATAGTGGAAATCCTTCGTGTGTCGAAGGCGGGGATGTAGAGCAAGTGTGCTAGAACCTCGAAACAAATCCCTTGTGTTTATGATTGCTCACTCTCTCTCTCTCTATCTCTTGTTTATATCTTGCATGCTTAAATTGTGCTCATCTTTATATGCTAGATATTCATTGTGTGCTTAATTGTTATACTTGCGTGGGTTTGTTTGCTAACACTTGTATTCAACCAAGAGAGCCAACGCGGCACCTCAACCCTTATCAAGGGGAATCTAGAGGAGTTAGTCCAGAGCCCTTCACGGGGAATTCGGCTACACTCTTGTGTTATACGTGGTGTTTAATGTAAGAGTTTAGTTTAGGTCATAATAGTTTTTACTTCCGCATTATTTGGCATTAAGTGACCATTAGGTTAGCCATCACCTATTCCCCCCTCTAGGTGAACTTACAATTGGTATCAGAGCCAAGTGCTCTAAATTTGGGTCTTACAACCTAGAGTTAGAGATATTCTTTTTTAGGCTAAAAACTATATTTTGTACACACACTATGGATTTCATGTCACCACCTATGTTTGACATTCTTAACATCCAAATTTGGAAGGTTAAGATGTCCTTGTACCTCAAAGCCCTAGGCATACATGTTTATCTTGCTACCACTAATGATTCATATTTTAATAATAGCAAGAATTTTGAGGCTAATGCAAAAGCCCTCTATGCTTTGAAGAGTAGCCTAGATGATGTTTACTTATCTAGGATTGCTAACATTGATTCGGCTTTTGTAGCTTGAAACATCATCACCTCCCTTGGCGAAAAGGATCTATATTATGCTGGGAGTGATTCGGATGTTAGAAGCGACACCTCCAACAAGTGCTATATGGTCCAAGGGGATAACCCCCTTGAGGTAACTACCGAATCCGAGGTAGATGAAGATAATGACATGTCATATGATGAACTTGCTTCATTTTGTCAACAACTATTAGAGAAATATGACATGCTTAAAAAGGATAATAAAAATTTGAAAAAGAATTTTGATTGCATGCATAAAGAACAAGATTCTTTTAAAACTAAGATTGCATGTTTAGAAAAAGAAAAAGAAGATTTGAAAAATGAGAATGTTTCCTTGATGTCCAAATTAAATACTCTTTGTGAAGGAAACACTTGTGATTGGTAGTGAAAAGTGCATTTTTATCATTATATTTACCATCACATTTTCATATTTATATCTATAATTCTGCACATTTATTAATATTTAGTGATTTATTGTGTGCAGGCCTCGAAATATTAAAAAGAAAGAATTAAAGCCTAAAAGAGCCCAAAAGCCCATATTTGAAGCCCAAGTGTAAAAGTGCAAATATCAATTGTCAAAGTGCAAATATACAAGGGCTAAAGTTGCAAATATCAAAGAAGAGGGAAAGATAGACTTCTAACCAACCCTAAACTCTTGCAGATGAGGATAAAAGCTAAAGAGAAGAGTGCAAAAATAAGGAAATTCGTGGATAAAGATATTGGGAGTTTGAAATCTAGATAACTTGATTCTCAAGTTATATCCAAATCCCACGATAAAGAGTCAGGATCGAACTTCCAGAAGCAAACGCCCAGATGGACGGACCAGGAGAAGCCACGAGCCAAAGCGCGTGGCCAGCAGCCACTGTAGTGCCGTGGAAATGCGGCCCAAGCCGCGTTTCCGCGGCAATCCTGCCTTATCCCGTCACCTGTTTTCGTGGAGGAGTTGTGATGGGACTCTACTTCCTTTTGCACCTATAAATACCCCCTGCAGTGCAACGTACAGAGCGTCCAGCGCAGTACAGGGCCAAAATTAGGGTTTCTTCTAGGTTTTCTTCTTTTGTAATTAGGGTTTTCTTTTTATTTTCAAGAGAGAGAGGCTTATGTTGAGCGTGACACCGATGTACCTTCCTCTTCTCTGCCATTGTACTAATTAATAAAGGTAATCTTTTCTTTTGTTTATTGTTCTTATGTTTTACTTTTCTTTTTGTTTTCTCGTCTTTTTCTCTTTGATCTATGTTGGTTTATATGAGCATGCAAGTGATTTCTGAAGCACGAGTATAACGAGTCTTAGCGAGAGCCAACGATATTTCATGGAGATGCTCTCCTCCTCAAGGTGCGTATAAATTCATGCTTACCAAGGTTTGATGATCTAATGCGAACAAGGGACTGAGATCGATCCTATGGTTTATGCGTTCATGCCTCCAAAGCAAGGTAGAAAGTGTTAAGATTTCATGTTATTCTTCAACCAAGGTTAGTATTTCTTTTCTTTTCTTTCTTTTCTTTTCTTTTCTTTTTGTAAATTAATCACAACTCTTCTCCAAATTCTTTCTTTGCCGACTCATTGTAAAATACCACCTTCTTCTTATTTTAACTTAAAATAAATAATTTTTAGAGTAAAACTTACAAACGCTTCCATCGCTAATCCCTCCCTGAGGATCACGACCCGCATAGCCTTGCTACAGCGGATTCGAATTGAACACTTGCACACCTTTAATTCTTAATCTAATATTTCATATTTTGTGTGCAGGTAAAAGTTCAGTCAAAATTTTGGCGCCGTTGCCGGGGAGGGACGGTAAGTTTATCTCTAATAAAAAAAATTATTATTGACTATTCTTTTATTCTTTTCTGTTTGCAGGTTTGGAGAACAGGAAAAAAAAAACAGTAGCAGCAGTGGACATATAGCTACTCTGTGCCTCTGCCCTCGAAGGCAGAGCATCAGAGTCTACTATATTGCCGCGGATCCGCGGCCATAGCCGCGGAAACGCGGCATTAGTAGTGAACTACTAACTGCACTTTTTGCAGGTTGCTTCAAATTGAAACTACTGTTTTCTGCTCTGTTCTGATTTGTTCTGTGATATACCTGTAAACTGCTAATTAATCAACAGTAAAAAAAAATTTTGTTGTTAAAGATAAAAATTGATTAGACGTTTGCATATTAGGCACGTGTCTTTTCAATTCCTTTATTTTTACTGTTGAAGAGTGCTGGAGCAAGGTACGTACGCATTGCATGTAGAATAGGACCCATCTCTTGGTTGATTTTCTGCTTTGAGTGAATCTTATCTACTTATCTTGTACACTTGCACTAATTCATCTTAAGGGCATAACCCATTAACAAGATAAGGTGGGGATTTCATCACCCTTCCTTAGCCCAAAAATCATATCCCAAGCACTCACTAACCCAAGCCTAACTTAAAAATTAGTAGACGTTGGCCCTAGGGACATCTCGGACTCAATTAGGAGATTATCCTAAGGGGGAACGGTGTTGGAAGTTGACTCCTGCCAAATCAGTGTCTAGGAAAGGGATTGAGGGCCGAAAGCCCGAAGATTGGTGGTTATTTAATTAAGGAACGTCTTTGACGGAAAACCTCCCACCACTCTTGCCCTGACCTGGCTGATTAACTTGTGGTCAAAGTCTGCACCCTACCTCCCGTGGATAGTCTAACCAGTTAGGAGTCGTCTAGGTCATAGGTCTACCCTAACTTAGGTTAGAATTTTTCTTATTTATTTATTTATTTATTTGTTTTCTTTGTTTGTGTTTGTGTGATATGGCATATAATAATTTTTCCAATTTTAATTCATATTACACACCTAACTATTATTCGGATATTACCAACCCGGCATATCATAACTTTGACCAATCTAGTGTGCCAGAATGGTCTTATCCGAATGAATATAGCCCACACCCTCCATCTTATGACTATAATTTCCATAATAATTTCAACTCGTCACAGAGTTCATGGGGTTTCGAGTCCCCCGAGTCTAATTCTCAACCAAATTGTCCTTCATATCCATCTAGTCCACATTCTTTTAATGATTCATACTCTGATCCACCTATTCAGAATAGGATACCATCTATCGGGGAATGATAAGTATGCACGAGTCCAAGCAAAAATTACCATCAATCGCAGACATGATAATGCGTGAGTCCACCAACTCACAACTTCATCACGATTACACTTCATCTTTTCAAGTCCAATCACAGCATGATGCACCTATCGACTATGAAAGGATGCTTGCAGCCATGACTCAGGCTAGATTAGCCCGTGATTGTGACATAGATCTGATGGTTCAATCTTTACGTTCTCACAGTTCGGCCATTTCCAATATCATTGACCACTCTCGTAGAGCCGACGAACCAAGTTGCTTTAGACAACAAGATTCTATTTCAGTGCCATCATTTGAACTTGCTGAAACTCCAATTCTTGATAATATGGCAAGTTTCTCCTTTTCTGAAATAGAACTTGAGCATGAATATGATCATGATCTTCCACTCGGTGATTCAATTTTATTTCCTGATTCAATAATAACTCCGGTGTCTCCACCTGATTTCACTTTTCCCGAGTCAACATTGGACCCTATTCCAATTCATCATGAAATTGAGTCATCCATTTTTGATGATCATATTGAACTTGACCAATTGTGCAATTTTGAAATCCTATGGATAAATTGGCAAGTTCTTTTTATTACATTGAACCCAATGAGATATGTGACCTAGATTCTCAAATATGTGATCAAGTTTAAATTCCCGAATCAATATTGACTCCTGTTTTGTTACCCGACTTAGGTAATCTTTTAGAGTCAGATTTGATTCCCACACCTATCATTCCTAAACTTGAATCACCAATATTGAGTCACATGTCATTGTGGGAAGATGATTGTGGACTTGAGCTTAAACTTATTGATTTGGACCCACTTCCTGAACTTAGCCCGACTCCTGAGCCCTTACTTGATTTGAGCTTCTTCCCTGAGTCGGTATTCGTTCCTGCACCTATAATGTCCAAGTCAATAATTCCATCTTTCCATACTCCATTTTGGGACAAGGAGGTTGACACAATTAACTCTGAAATTTATTATGAAATTTGGAAATTTGATGGGGTGAAAATTCTAAAAAATGATTATACATATATTTTAGTGGGTTATGTAAGGAAAATTTCTGGTGGGTTCCACCAAATTATATGTTATCTTGATTGGGTAGCAACGCTTGGCCCAATTAGACCACCTCCGGAACCACCACCTTAAGGTAACTTCCGCCTTCCCTTGTTCTGTTTCATGCATATATGCATTCATTCATACATTAAGGACAATGCATGAGATAAGTGTGGGGGTGGGCTTTACTAACATGCTAACATAAGTAGAAACTAACAATGATCTGCTAATAAAAAAAATCTAAAAAAAAAGCTTATAAAAAGGACAATATTTTGACTTATCTTTTGAAAGAAATCTAAGTTAATCTTAAGAATTAGGAAAATCATGATTAGGATTTCTAAAAACTTGGTCAAAATAAATAAATTGTTTAAATTTTAGGTATAGGAGGAGAAATTGAATAATTAATTAGTCTTGATTTTTACCTTAATGAAATTTGCATACCTAATGCATATCTAGGATTCTAAGACGAAGACCTTTGTGCCTCATATATAAAAAAAAAAAGAAAATCACTAATTAAGCTGGATACATGTGCCTCAAGAAGCATAAGTATTCATGCCTAAAGGTGAGTAAATAAAATAAAGTCCTTAGTTTTGGGGCCTAGTTCACTCGAATTTGAGTCCGCGGGGTGTTTTCTCACCTGGTGCCCTAAAGCCAACCGGTTTGGGAGTCATCGACTTTAAGTTTGCTACATGGGTGGATTAGAAAGCCTAATAAAACTAAAAAATATGAGATATGTATTAACACATCTAATAGTCAATTAGTTAGGTATGAGGGCCTCAAGAAGCCTTGATACTTACACAAAAGAAAATTAGATGAGTTATACATGCTAAAAAAAAAAATTTATTAACACATCTAATAGTCAATTAGTTAGGTATTAGGGCCTCAAGAAGCCTTGATGCTTACACGAAAGAAAATTAGATGAAGTTATAAAAATAATAAAGAGGCATGAGAGTCCAAGTTAAGGAATTCCTAGTATAAATTCATAAGGATGCATATGATTTTTGGTAACGAAAAAGACTATATTAGAAGTTCAATTTTGACCCTTACCTAAAATGGATAACAATTTACTTTATAAAGACTAAGTCTAAGAATGAATAAAAATGATAATCCTAAAAACTTATAGATTACTTAGTCTTTTCAAAAGTATTTCAAATATTTCCATTTTATGGATTTTGTGGGTGTAATCCGCTGAAAACCCTCACGAGACAACACTCGTCCTCTAGGGTAACCTAGGGGTTTAACGGCTTGTTGCACGTGCTAAGTGCAACCGTGATTCCTACGAAAGTGAGTTAGGTTTGATTAATTTTTCTTTTCTTTTTCTTTTTCTTTGATTTTTACTCGAGGACGAGCAAAAAGATAAGTGTGGGGGTGTGATTGGTAGTGAAAAGTGCATTTTTATCATTATATTTACCATCACATTTTCATATTTATATCTATAATTCTGCACATTTATTAATATTTAGTGATTTATTGTGTGCAGGCCTCGAAATATTAAAAAGAAAGTATTAAAGCCTAAAAAGAGCCCAAAAGCCCATATTTGAAGCCCAAGTGTAAAAGTGCAAATATCAATTGTCAAAGTGCAAATATATAAGGGCTAAAGTTGCAAATATCAAAGAAGAGGGAAGGATAGACTTCTACCCAACCCTAAACTCTTGCAGATGAGGATAAAAGCTAAAGAGAAGAGTGCAAAAATAAGGAAATTCGTGGATAAAGATATTGGGAGATTTGAAATCTAGATAACTTGATTCCCAAGTTATATCCAAATCCCACGATAAAGAGCCAGGATCGAACTTCCAGAAGCAAACGCCCAGATGGACGGACCAGGAGAAGCCATGCGCCAAAGCGCGTGGCCAGCAGCCACTGTAGTGCCGCGAAAACGCGGCCCAAGCCGCGTTTCCGTGGCAATCCTGCCTTATCCCGTCACCTGTTTTCGTGGAGGAGTTGTGATGGGACTCTACTTCCTTTTGTACCTATAAATACCCCCTGCAGTGCAACGTACAGAGCGTCCAGCGCAGTACAGGGCCAAAATTAGGGTTTCTTCTAGGTTTTCTTCTTTTGTAATTAGGGTTTTCTTTTTATTTTCAAGAGAGAGAGAGGCTTATGTTGAGCGTGACACCGATGTACCTTCCTCTTCTCTGCCATTGTACTAATTAATAAAGGTAATCTTTTCTTTTGTTTATTGTTCTTATGTTTTACTTTTCTTTTGTTTTCTCGTCTTTTTCTCTTTGATCTATGTTGGTTTATATGAGCATGCAAGTGATTTCTGAAGCACGAGTATAACGAGTCTTAGCCAGAGCCAATGTATTTCATGGAGATGCTCTCCTCCTCAAGGTGCGTATCAATTCATGCTTACCAAGGTTTGATGATCTAATGCGAACAGGGGACTGAGATCGATCCTATGGTTTATGCATTCATGCCTCCAAAGTAAGGTAGAAAGTGTTAAGATTTCATGTTATTCTTCAACCAAGGTTAGTATTTCTTTTATTTTATTTTATTTTCTTTTCTTTTTTTTTGTAAATTAAATCACAACTCTTCTCCAAATTCTTTCTTTGCCGACTCATTGTAAAATACCACCTTCTTCTTATCTTAACTTAAAAATAAATAATTTTTAGAGTAAAACTTACAAACGCTTCCATCGCTAGTCCCTCCCTGAGGATCACGACCCGCATAGCCTTGTTACAGCAGATTCGAATTGAACACTTGCACACCTTTAATTCTTAATCTAATATTTCATATTTTGTGTGCAGGTAAAAGTTCAGTCAACTTGTTTGAAAAATAAAATTGCTTTGGTGGAAAAACAAAAGGAAGTTGCTTTTAATGAAAACAACTCTTTGAAAAGAAAAATTTTTGAAAAAGAAAAAGAAAAAGAAAAGAAAAGGTTTCTAAGAAAAAGAAAAATGATTCTTATTCTCACCTTTCATTACATGCCACCATTGAAGATAGTGAGATTAATCTTTTGAAAAATAAAATTAAAAGTTTGAGCTCTACTTTGAGCACATGTGCATTTAACCATACTAGATTGGAGTCTTTATTTTCAAAGAAACAAACTCCACATGTTCATGCACATCATCCTCATCATGCATATGCTTATGTTGCACGTCATGATCACACTCACACACATAAGCATCCTAAGGTGTACAAGTGTACACATTGTGGCCGCAAAGGCCATTTAGCAAAATTTTGTTTTGATAAGTTGCATGTTTTAAATTTTGCTAATAATAAAAATGTTTGGGTGCCTTACAGGACTAACCCTCAAGGACCCAAAAGAAAATGGGTACCAAAACCCCCACCTTGTGTTTTTGATGTAGGTGAGGGCTCTCACATGACGTGAGAGAAATGGTGCCTTGGTGGTGGTTGCATGGACTTGAAAGACATAAAATTGATGCACCGCTATCAAGGAGTTTTGGTGGGACGACCACCATGTTTGGAGATTTGGAATAGTTCTTTGTTTGGTAACTATTTCTAAACTCCTAATTTATTTACATGCTTATTCATTTGTGATATCATATAGCATGTTCATATTTTTTTGTGTTTTGTGCTTCATGTGGTAAATACTAGTTTAAATGTAGTTTTTATCAAAACTTGTATTTATACATGTACAAATAGTGAGAACAAATTGATTCATATATGTTTGCACTTCATGCTCATTTGTACCCACTATATGCACATATACAGGCTAGTTTTGATGATTCTTTCATTTATACTTGTTTTGCCTATTTTCATGATTTACTTCATGTATATGTAATTTTTATTCAAAATCTAATAAATATACATGTATACCCGTGAGTCTCTTGCCTTCATGCAAATACCTTTAATAGACTCTTTTATGTTTGGAATATGTATGTATATTGTTAGATTTAGATAAATCATACATATACCTAGAAGTTTCTTTTGTTTTTATGAAAAATGAATTTTTATGTTTTGTTTGATAAAAATAAAAGATTCATGTTCTTTTTGAGCTTATTGACTATTTTCATGAAAATGCTATTTACATAATCTTTGAACACTCACACTTTATTTGTTTGTCATGACTTTGGTTCATGAACATATTTTTGAGCTTTATAGATCGAGTGTCAATTCTTGTGTATTTGGTATGATTCATGAAAAACATATGACTTGGTTTCATGTTTTTGAAGGATCTTTAACTAGTTTTTCAAAAATTAATTTAACTAGTTATTTATTCTTCAATGTTTATAAGATACACACATGATCCTATTATTGTTTCAATTGGTATCATTGAATCGTTTCAATTGGTATCAATTTGACTCTATTTTTTGTATATACTCATATTTTGTTTTCTTATATATGTATGTATCAATTTCAATTGGTATACTCATTTTTCATACATATATATGAGTTATTTGTGCTTAAGTTAAAATTGCTTTACATGTTTAAAGCACAAAGTTGTTTATGATAAGAAAATAAAAATTTTAAGAAAAATTGAGAAAATTCAAAATTTTGTTTTATAAGAAAAATTAAAAATGTTTTGATGTGTATTGCCTATATGCAAGGGAAGCTTAACATCTCTTCTACATATAGATTCATGTTGAGTGTATTGTATATTGAGGAGCTTGACAACTCTTCGTTATGTGATACACGTGTGTAGGGGGAGCTTCACATCTCCTCTTATGCATTACATATTATATGTTATGTGAATTAGGGCTTGTCATCTTTCTTTCATGTAATGTATATGTGTAGGGAAGTTACTTAACCGTCTTCCTCTTCATGAATGTATATCGCATATAATCCTTTATTGATTGATTTATGTTTACCCCTTCCTTGGTTCTTTGTTTCGGACAAAAAGGGAGAGAAAAATTTGATGATTTGTTTTACTTTAACCCTTTGTTGATGATTGACAAAAAGGGGGAGAAGTATTTGGTATATATGCATGCTTTTGGTAAAAGAATTTATGTTTATGCATATATGTTTTGTTTTTGCAAATAGGAGAAAAAGATTTTGTGACTTTGTTTTATGCTTGTTAGCATGTTTATCTCCTTGATTTGCATACATGTCATGTTATGTTATGTGCTTCATTGCATATTTATTTGTTTATGTGTTATGCATGAGTTAAGGGGGAGCTTCTTTGAAGCTTTACTTTAATCCATGCATATATAACTTCATGAGTTTTGTCATCATCAAAAAGGGGGAGATTGTTGGCCCGAAGGCCCATCACTCTAGTTTTGATGATGATTAACTCATGTAGTTAAGTACTAATGATCTTGTGTTTAATTAGTGACAGATTCATGATCAAGATCTTAGTAGGTGCATAGCTTCAACAAAGGATTTAAAGTCAAGTTTTGGAGCTAGCACGGTGTTTGGACCAAGTCAAGAAGGCTTCAAGTGAAGACTTCAAGAAGATGAAGACTTGAGTCTAGGTTTATTTTTAGAAGATTTTGTTTTAGATAAAATGTAAAGGATAGAGTAGTTGGTAGATTGCTCAAGTATACCATGCACACACACTCTTGATTTAGTTTGTTTTAGAAAATATTTTTCATTTTGAAAAAATACTATTTTGGTTTTTGGTATTCAATGTTTACATGTTTTTAACCAAAATCATGTTTAGTGCATAATGTAAAAAACATAGATATTTCACCATGTTTGTGTAGTGGATCATATCCATACACCCTATGCTTTCAAAGTTGTTTAAATATCTTGTTTTTGTATTTGGAGATGTTTTAGAAAAACAAGTTTTGGAAAATACTGTTTTTAGTTTGAGCCATATTTTCCAAGTTACAAAAATAGTTCAAAACATTTGTAACATGCCTTGATTTTGTGCAAGCATGTTTGTTTATCAAAGTATAACATCAAAACTATTTTTGTAGATTTTCTGTAATTTTATGGGATTTTATTTGTGTTAAAATACCTTAGTTTTAAATCCCTAAGTTTTCTGATCTGGCTTCAGCCGGTCGACCGACCCGGTCGACCGACGTGCACAGACGTGCACGCCAGTTCTGGCAGGAGGGCCGGCCGACCGACCCGATCGACCGTCCAGAGAGCTTTGCTCTCTGGAAAGGCCCCGGCCGACCGAGCGGTCGACCGTACAGAGAGCTTGCTTTCTGTATCCTGGCTCGGTCGACCGACCGGTCGACCGATGGGTCAAACGGTCTGAAATATGACCGTTGGCCGGTCGGCCAGACGGTCGACCGACAGGCCTGACAGACCCCAACGGCTAGTATAACGCCCCGATCCGGCGGGTACGGAGACGTTACTGCAACGTATATACGCAGGTCCGAAATACCCTCACGTATATACGCTAAGCATCAGTACATGCAAGAATCAGAGTACGGAAGCAAGTGGTGCATTATACATTCCAACACATGAGTACAATTACAAAGTTATCACCAGAGGTGATCCAATATTACATGAATATTACATCACTGATATGCGCAATTGCGAGAATACAAAGAGGTGTACAAGTATGAACAGTACAATAGGTGGCTCAGAGTTACAATAAGAAAACTCTAGAGCTGAACAAGGGGCCTGGAAGGATGGGGCTCTGGACGGTCTGCTGGAGATCCATGCTACCGCTGCGCCACTCTGATCAGCAACTGGGAGAATCCACACGCTTCAAGCTCCATGACCTGGACATAAGGATCCAGGGGAGTCAGATAGAACTCCCCAGGCGAGTGGTGATACGAATGCCAAGTGGCGAGCATAGGTAAGCATGCAGGAGCAAGTAGATATAAAACAAGTGATATCAAACAGGAACTACTCATAGTATGATAAGATAAGAGAAGGTAAAGAGATGAGAAGTAAAGTAGATAGGGCAACACCAGATATCTCCTAAACTAACATAAACCGATAAAACTGATAAAACCGAATAAAACCAATTACGAGCAAAACCGATTGTACAAGCTTAGGTCACGGCCCCATGAGACTAGTACCTCGAAGGAATAATCCAAACAAGGAAACCCTCATCTATATACCTTTATCCCATGTCACCGTAATCCGAGCGCATACAACCCGAGTTACAAAACAGCACATCAAATTGTATATTAGCATCTTATTATAATTGGAGCCGTCTAAGTTCCAGGCTTCAGTATGTGTCCCATTCCACATACTTCCACTCACAACTTATATAGCAAGTTACTTGGAAACTGATAAAGATCGATGAATCATGTTTCGGATGGGCCCCGTACATGCCCGGGACAACGGTTCAGGAGTATCCGGTGCTGAGCCGGAACGTACCGCTAGGTACCGGGACTTATTTACGCCCGAACAGGAATAGAGTATCGCAGATCCCATAGAAATAGGCCTAGGGCGTGTGCATACCCGGCAGGAATAAACAGGAGTAGGGGTGCCAGCACACCCCACGGAATCCCTGGTGGCCGCCAGGTGATCCCTCAAGTATGTGGCCACGCGCGGCTCGATAAGACCACCATAAACATGATTAATCAGGGCCCATCAGTTTCCCCCAAACTGGGTGCAAGTTGTCTTTTTTTATGGCTTAATTATCTGGTCATGACAGGAGTTCATAACAAGAGATCAGGTACATGCAGGAGATGGCCCTACAGATTCAAGAGGTGGCCCCCACAGATTCAAGAGGTGGCCCCCACCACGTGTGTGGTGTGGCACTTTGTTCCATGTGGCACTTTGCTCTGAGGGGAATGGATTCTAGAGGTGGCCCCCACAGATTCAAGAGGTGGCCCCCACCACTTGTGTGGTGTGGCACTTTGCTCCGTGTGGCACTTAGTTCCATTCAGGATCCGCCGGAACAGGTGGTATAACATGAGCCAGTGTCAAGTAGTAGCATGTCGGGTGGTCAGGTGATAACATATCATGTGTCAGGTGATATAAACAGGTGTTAAATAGTAGCATGCATGTAACAGGTATGAAGTAATGACATGGCAAGTGTTAACATATCAGGTAAATATATGGCATGTGGCAAAGTAGTAGCTGAGCACAACCAAGTGGAGCTGAGCAAGCTGGAAGTACAGACAGCAAACAGTATTTAACACTGGAGCGTCTGGCACGGTTACCGGGACAACTCGGCTTAAAGTGCGAGTAGGAAGTCCGGCAGCATCTCGCCTAGATGAATCTAGTGGTAAAGCGCTGAACGCTGATCATGATAACCAGGCGGAGCTGAAGACCTACGGTCCCAATCAGTTCCCTTTCGAGATAGTGAGAGACCGACGGCTGAAGGACGGAGAGACCTGACGGTCCCAATCACTTCCCTTTCGAGATAGTGAGAAACCGGAGGCTGAAGGATGGAGAGACCTGACGGTCCCAATCACTTCCCTTTCGAGATAGTGAGAGACCGGAGGCTGAGGGCTGAGGGACCAAGAACGCTCGCACTCTCGGTGGTTACCAGCCATCCCAGGAGTGGGCAGAAACCCAGAGTTCAACGACCACGAATGGTCGGCCACGCATAGTATAAAGCAGTAAAATACAGATAAACATGGAATATACACGTCGACCCGACAAAGCGGGGAAATCCAAATGGAGGCGAGGACACTCGCCTAAATCGCCGGAATGTCGAAAAGTCCGAAATCCATGGAACTCGCGCACGCGCCGTAAAATATGATATAAATATTTAGAGAGAGAAAGTGAAGAGGAGAGAGAAAGAGTTAGAGAGAGAGGGAAATCTAGAGAGAGAAGTATATGGGAAGAGAGAGTGTACAGGGAGACGCGGGTTTTGAGAGTGAGACGCGAGGGTTGCAGACGTGGGAGTAGCAGACGCGAAAGTAGCAGACGCGGGAGTAGCAGACGCGAAAGTAGCAGACGCGGGAGTAGCAGACGCGGGGTTCGCGTCGCATAGATGCCACAAACGCGGGGTTCGAGACCCGCGTTCAAGTCAGGACACGAGAAGAACGCGGACGCGGTCATGGGTTCCGCGTCGCGTTAGCATGAGAAGAACACAGACGCGGGTATTAGCTCCGCGTCGTGCAAACATGAAAGGGACACAGACACGGGCATGGACTCCGCGTTGCGTCGGTACAAGAATGCAAAGGTCACGTTAAACAGATGCTAAGAACGCGAAGATCCGCGTTAAGGCGTTGCCTGGACGCGGGGGTGAGATCCGCGTCAGCAATATACAGAGAGGAGGAGGGAGAGAGAAAGGGAAAGGTGATTTCTTTGGTGGTAGTGTCCTTTGGTGAAGAAGATGGAGTTTGGTGGAGTAATGAAAAAGGAGGTGATGATGAAGGTGATGTTTGTGTTGTCGTTGCAATTGTCACCGGAACGATTACCGGAATAATCGTGAACGATTACCGGAATAATCATCGGAGATGTTGCTTGCAATTGTCACCGAAATGATTACCGGAATAATCGTGAACGATTACCGGAATAATCATCGGAGATATTGCCGACGAAGAGGAGCTCGGCCCATTCCAAGGGAGGTGGTCGGCCCTTAAGAAAATGGTGGGATGGTGGTTTTGTGGAGAGTTTTGATGGTGGTGGCATTTGGAGAAGGTAAAGGAGAAGGTGGAGGCTTTGGTGGAGTTGTTGGAGTTTGTGGTGGTTTACATGGAGATGGAGGAGGAAGAAGATGAAGGTGAGGATTTGGAGAAGTTGTAGTGGTTGTTGTTGAGGTGGAGATGAAGGAGGAGTTGGTGGTGGTTAAGGCTTTGGTGAAGGTGAAGAGAAAAATGAAGCGGAAAGGAGAAGGAAAGGTATATATAGGATTTGGATTTGTGAAGGTGATGTGAATAAATATTTAGAGAGGGGGTTTTTGTAAAATGGAGGGTGAGGTGTTTCTCTTGGCCACTCTTGGCCGGCCATGGTGATGGGAGAGGAGTTGGATATTTTGGAGAAGATATTTTGGTGGAGGAGATATTTTGGAGATATTTTTGGAGGAAAGAAATGGAAGGATGGAGAAGTTTGTAGAATTTGGTGGAAGAAAAAGGAAGGAAAGAAAAAGGAAAAAGGAAAAGAAAATGAAAAGAGGAAGATATTTTCTTGGAAGAAAACGGAAAAATAATTAGAGTGGCGGATTCCCGGGATTCGGTTGCGGATGCGGAAAACTTTCGGAAAAATACCGAAATCGTCCGAAAATCAAGTATCTCGGAACGACCCGCAAAAATTCTCAAAAATCAAAAATATTATTATAAGAATCATGGTGAAATTCGTTTCAAGAAATTTTTTATAAGTTTTAAAATAAAAATCCTGGGATCGGCCGTCAATATCGGTCGACGCCAAATCGGGCAGAAATTTGATAAATTCTGAAAATGCCCACAAAATGAATTAAGATAGTAAATATTATTCTAAGAATATATGCGAAAGCGGTTTCTCAAAATTTGACTCCATTTGTAAATTAAAAATTCAGAAGTCGATCAGCGGTGCTGGTCGACACCGGTTTTGAAGATTTTCCATTTAATTCAGGAAAATTTCAGAAAATCATAGAAAATCTAAAATATTAAAAAATGATATTTAAAACTGAAATCGGTCAAATCTAAAGACTAGAAAGACCAAATCGAGTAATACCCTAGGATCGGGTCCTTGGTTCAGACTAGGGCTGACTCCGAGTTCACGAATCCAGATCCAAGGCAAAACAATCTCATAATACAAAACAAATATAGGAAGTAAATCAAAAAATACGATCAAAAAATACGAATACGCAACTAAGTACGTATTCCGGGAGCGGGGTGTTACAGCTAGTTTTTCTAACCCTATAAATTTGGGGGTTTGGGCAATTTTTTTTGACCAAGAATTTCAAGTGGGTTTTCACCAGTTTTTCCTGAACTATTTAGAGGTTTTCCTCCACTTAATTTAGAGCAAATATTTCCAATCAAAAGGAGAGTTTTATCAAGAGTGTTAAAAGAGATTTTCTTGAGTTTTCCTCCACCATTCTTATCCTAGTTTTCTCACACAAACACTTGAGCTATCCATTGCTATTCATCTTATAGGAGTGTTGTAGTGAGAGTTTTATTGGTGATCAAAGTGTTTAGATCACCAAGAGATCTTTTCTTGTTTCTTTGAAGAGGCGGACAAGTGTGTTCGCGGTGGTTTAGAGTTCGTGTGTGAACTCTTGGTTTGAGGTGCGGCCTCGGCGAGCTGGTGGGCTTGCGGTGTGTACGGGACTAGAGAGTCCGAGGGATTGTAGGTGTTACGGCACCGAGGAGTGATCCATTGGGATCAAGCATAGTGGAAATCCTTCGTGTGTCGAAGGCGGGGATGTAGAGCAAGTGTGCTCGAACCTCGAAACAAATCCCTTGTGTTTGCGATTGCTCACTCTCTCTCTCTATCTCTTGTTTATATCTTGCATGCTTAAATTGTGCTCATCTTTATAAGCTAGATATTCATTGTGTGCTTAATTGTTATACTTGCGTGGGTTTGTTTGCTAACACTTGTATTCAACCAAGAGAGCCAACGCGACACCTCAACCCTTATCAAGGGGAATCTAGAGGAGTTAGTCCAGAGCCCTTCACGGGGAATTCGGCTACACTCTTGTGTTATACGTGGTGTTTAGTGTAAGAGTTTAGTTTAGGTCATAATAGTTTTTACTTCCGCATTATTTGGCATTAAGTGACCATTAGGTTAGCCATCACCTATTCACCCCCCCTCTAGGTGAACTTACAGGGAGAGGGGCTGCAGCAGCAGCCCATCATGGCTTGGCTACTGCTGCAGTCGGCGGTGATGGGGGGAGCAGGATATGGGGGGTGGAGTGTAGGAGAAGAAAAGAAAAGAAGAAAAGAAAGAAAATTAAAGAAAAGGAAGAAAATTAAGGAAAGAGAAAAGAATTTAGTAAAAAAATTCTATTATTAAATAATTGATTTATTATAATATCTAGGAGCACAAAGTAGGGGAGTAGAGAAAGAAAAAGCAAGAAAGATAAGATCGGTAAATAATATTATTATTTTAATCGGATGAAAATTTGACTGTTTCAGAAACGTTCCGAAAAAATCTCAAAAATAGAAAATATTATTTGAAGATGCTCCGTGAAATCAGATTCAAGAAATTCAATTTAATTTTCAAATTAAAATTCTAAAATCTTCCAGCGATACCGGCTGACACCAGAATTGGTGAAATTTTGATAAATTTAGAAAAATCTCAAAAAATATTTTTAGATAGAAAATGAAATTCTAAGAAGTAACGTGAAAGCCATTTCTAAAAATTCATTCCCATTTGAAAACTAAAAATTCGGGAATCGGTCAGCGATGCTGACTCACACCGGTTTTGGAGATTTCGCAGAAAAATTCTGAAAAATACTAGAAAATCATGAAAAATCTAAAATATTGGAAAACAGTGTTTGAAACTGAAATCGATCAAATTAGACTACCAGAAAGGTCAAATCGGGTAGCAGGTTGGTATCGAGTTCCTAGTCTGGGTCAGGGCTCACTCTAAGACCGAGAATCCAGATCTGATACCAGATAACATAAGCAATCACAACTTAAATACAAATGCTGAAAGAAAATTGAAATAATTCGGTCAAGAAATTCAGGACACGCATCTGGGTACGTATCCCGGGAATGGGGTGTTACAAAAGATTTCAAACTTTTCACGACCATCAAGAAAAGGATAATATTTAGATTATCAAGCAAGCAAGCAGATAAGTAAGTAAGTAAACATCCAAGCGAAGCAAAGCTGTGCAGGGATATGACCAGCGAGCAGAGTTTTATCACCAAAGCATCGGTGGAACTTAGGTACAACTCGGTTTAAGATGTGAGTCTAGAATCTGGCAAAGTTCAGCCTAGGCGTGTTTAGTGGTAAAACCCTGAGCGCTAAGCTGTCTTTCCAGGCGCAGCTAGAAAATTCAAAAGACTTTAATAAATCTCGGAGAGGTTAAGCCCGGAGGCTGAGTATGTACCTGCAGGAGATATTAGTATCAAACAATACACATGCATATACGACTAGCAGACAAGAGATCTGATAAGCGAGTAAGCCCGGAGGCTGAGCAAAATGGGGACATAGCTAAACCGTGCCTGATGAGGCGATGCAATTAAGCTCGGCTCGCAGCCACACGGTGTAGCTAGTAAAACCCAGGGATTTGAGTAAAGCGAGAGCGTAGTAAGCCGTGCCTGACGAGATGTCCAATAGGCTAATTACACAATCACACGACTTAGCTAGACTCCCGATGAAGCTCTAAAACTCAGGGGGTTTAGCTCGAAAGCTGATATAGAATCGCAGAGCGGTTAAGCCCGAAGGCTAAATGACCATGAAGGGTCAGCCACACATGTTATAAAGCAGTAATAAAACACATCACAGGCATGACATATGTACATGAAATAAACTATCCTAGCACAAATATTCGTTACAAGTATAATACATGTATAATTCTAGGCACCCGATCATATACAATACATGGGCACAACCCAATAAAAAATACGAATACAATCTCAAAATACAGAATAAAATATAAGTCAACTCGACGAAGCAGGAAAAGTCAATAAGAAGGTGAGGGCACTCGCCTAAAAATCTTCAAAAATGCTGTGACATCCCGAAATACAAGAAACATGCACACGTGGCCATAATACAATATAAATTATAAAATATATATTTAGAGAGAGAATAGGAGAGAGAGGACAGGAAAGAAAGAGAATGCAGAGAGAGAACAGAAGAGAGAAAATAGAATCGGAGAGAGAAAATAGAATCAGAGAGAGAACATGAGAGAGAAGCTAGAATCAAAAAGAAAGAGAGCAGGAGAGAGAAGGAGGAACCAGAATCAGAGAGGGAGAGAGAACTAGAATCAGAGAGAGAATAGGAGAGAGAATAGGAGAGATAAAGAGAATAAGAGAGAGAAAATAGAAAAGAAAGGAAAAAAGTAAAGAAGGAAGAAAGGAAGGAAAGAAAAGAAGGAAGGAAGAAAAGAAGAGAAGGAGAAAGGGGTCCACGGCCGCCTGCCTGCCACCGCCGGTGGCGGCGCTCCGGCCAGGAGTGGTAGACCAAGAGGAAAAGGAGAGGGGAGATTGAGGGTGCAAGTCTAGTTGAAGAAGGTAGAATTGGGGGTTGATGAAACGGCATTTCGGAAGCCGAAGAATGGCTAGGATGGAAGAGTTCACAGGGGGAAGAGTTTGTCAATGGTGGTGGTTGTCATGGTGGTGGTGGAGATGGTGGAGAAGGTGGTAATGGAGATGGGTTTTCTTTGGTGATGGTGATGATGGGATTGAGTTGGTGAAGGAGATGGTGTGGAGAGTTTGTTGGAGAGTGAGAGAGGGAGGAGATGGTGGTCGCCGACCTAGGTTGCCAACCTAAAGGAGAGGACACGAGGCTGTGGGT
The DNA here is from genome assembly GCA_038442645.1 of Agave tequilana. Classification (NCBI taxonomy): domain Eukaryota; kingdom Viridiplantae; phylum Streptophyta; class Magnoliopsida; order Asparagales; family Asparagaceae; genus Agave; species Agave tequilana. The sequence goes on along the minus strand of JAVJIF010013444.1, from coordinate 50,250 downwards.
TGGCTGGTTTTGAAGAAGAAGAGCAGAAGAAGAAAGTAAAAAAGAAAGAGGGAAAGAGAGAGAAAGGGTACTTGTATAATATGTGTGTGTGGGGGGGGGGATTGGTTTAATGAGACCCGCGTCCCATGCAAATGAGACGCGAGGCGTCTGGCTCAAGTCCGCGTCCAAGAGGAGGAGGTCCGCGTTTGCAGAGGAGAGGGAATGAGTGGGGATGTGAGTGATTGTGATTGATTAGAGGCGGAATTTAATGCGAGAGAGAGAGAGGAGGTTGATCCCTATATCTCATAAACTAGACTCGCCTTTGGTTTAAAAATAGCTCAGACACAGAGGTGAAGTCCGCGTTAGGGCTAAACGCTGAGATCCGCGTCTGAAAGAGGAGAGAGAAAAAGTGGGTGGGGGATATTTTGGGGGAAATTGCGTGATGGAGAAAATTAGGAGAAAAGAATAAGAAGTAAAAGAAAAAAAGAAAAGAATGAGTGGAGGAGAAAAATTGAAAAATAGAAAATATAGAAGAAAAATATCTGGATAAAATTCTAGAACCTGGGAAAACACCGGAAATACCAAAAAAGCTTGGAAAATGAAGTTACTCGGAACGATCCTAAAATATTTTTAAAAATAATAATATTATTTTTAAAGTACATGGTGAAATCTGATTTAAGAAATTTCTTCTCATTTTCAAATTAAAAATTTTGAAATCAACCAGCGATATCGGCCGACACCAAATCCGGTTGAATTTTGATAAATTCATAAAAATTCTCAAAAATGCATTTAGATAGAAAATTTAGTTCTAAGTAATAATATGAAAGCAGTTTTTTAAAAATTAACTTTATTTGTAAATTAAAAATTCTGAGAATCGATCGGCGGCAGCAGTCGATGCCGGTTTTGAAGATTTTAGATTTAATTCAGAAAAATTTCAGAAAATCATGAAAAATCTAAATATTAGAAAATAATATTTAAAACTGAAATCGGTTAAATTTTACTATCTGAAATATCAAATCGATTAACATACTGGGATCGGGCTCCGGTTCAGACTCGGGCTGATTCTGAATCCAGGATTCCGCATCCAATTACCAAACAGTGATATAAATAATCATAAAATAAAATTAAATATGAGAGAAAATCAAAAGAATACATTAAAAAATCAGAATACGTATCTGAGTACGTATTTCAGAAACGGGGTGTTACAACCACTACACCCACTTCATCGACTGCGTCAAGAACATGATCACTGACGACGCCGTCGAGAGGGGAGACACCATTCTCGTCATCTCCAGTGCCAACGGACCCATTCCCCAGACTAAGGAGCACATCCTCCTCGCCAAGAAGGTCAGAGTCCCTAACATGGTCGTCTTTCTCAACAAGCTGAACTAGGTCCCTAACATCCTTTATTTTCTGTGAACAGCTAAAATGCAGTAGGCAATTTCCTTCTCTGCGTTACCCAAACACATCTGATTTCTTTGACATATAAAGTCCAGGGTCAATAATCAATGGTTTTACCCTCTGCCTTATTCTTAAAAATAATTATGGGACTAATGAGATCATAACTTGATGCCTTGTTGCTCTTCACCTCATTCATCTCACGACATTGATGGAGAGGACTCACAAGAACAAAGAAAAACAAGCTGAACCAGGTCAACAACGAGGAGTAGCTCCAGCTCGTCGAGCTCGAGGTTAGGGAGCTCCTCTCCTCCTATAAGTTCCTCGGAAATGAACCCTTTGATGCGAGACTGTGAGAGCTCGGCAAGCCGGCCACTCCCACTTAAATTCGGTTAACGTTTGATCAGATCTAGAAAATCTCGATCAAATCCAGTCAACCCTTGGCCGGATCTGTGGCTCAAGACTGGTTCGACCAACCTTTAACCAGATCTGACTGGATCTAATGGCTCGATGACGGATCCAGCCAACACCATGCTGAGACGCACCCAACCTCCCGCCGACATCAACCAACGTCTCAAACTAAAGGCCAGATTGACCCAACAAAAGAAGAGGAGAGGAGAGCTTTAGATCTAACCGGGAAGGAGGGGAGGAGGAGAGCATGTCAGCCTCCTCCTCCCAAGTATCAGCTTACTAGGATTTGATCTAAAGAGAGAGACCTTCCAAAATTATCTTCTGTTATTGGACTTTTGTACACTACATTGAAAGAAGAAAACCAAAACCCTCCATTGTAGCGAAGAACTTCCCCAATCTTTACAGCCGATATGAAGAATGGATGTGCCTGTTAGTATTTAGAGTGCCTCATATTCATTGGAGAAGAATTTATGTTTAGGTGGAGGAGTTACAAGCTTCACAAATCAAGCACGGATATATACATGCATGGTGCATGTTATTAGTCAACTAATAGGTTTTATTGGTCGAGTAGGTCATGGACTAGTCGACTGATACTTTGATATAGTTGACTAGGCCCTGCAATAGAGAGTTGGATTCTCAGATTGCATTACAGTAGTCGACTAGACTCTGGGCATAGTCTACTAATACTGGTATTAATCGATTAATAAATTATCCTAGTCGACTAATACAGGTTTCTGTTTCTTGTTTTGGTTTGGATACATGTTTCTGATTTCTCTGAGGCGGTGCTAATTTGGTTATTAGAGTTTGTGAAGGACTAGGATCATCTTAGGTGCCTATATATACCCCTTAGGGATGGCCTTTTGAAGAAGAGTCAAGAAGTGTCAAGAATTCAAGAGAATTTTAGATTTTTACCATTGAGAGTTGTGTGTGAGAGAGAGAGATCTCCTTGTAACTCTTATATTTTCTTCTCTGTTTTCAATAAAGATTTCTCCCCTCCTTCCCGTGGATGTAGGCTCATTGCTGAACCATGTTAAATCTGGTGTTCTTTAGTTATGTGGTGATTATAGTTTAAATTGCTTGCTAGTGGTAGATCTTCTACGCTTTTACTTTTGCTGTCGAGTCTTCAACTCAGTGTTTCTCTTTTGTTTGATCGATGATAGAGATCATCAACAATTGGTATCAGAGCGATGGCTAGTAAGACGACCATGACAACCAAGTTTGAGGTAGAGAGATTCGACTGGAAGTCCAACTTCCAATTGTGGAAGATGTGAGTAACATCGTTGCTCATGAAGGAGCGCACACACAAGGCCCTATTTGGTATTGAGAAGAAGCCATCGAAGATGGAGGATGATCAGTGGAACGACAATGACTTTCGTACAAAGGCAACGATCATACTGTGCCTATCAGATGAGGTCCCCAACAACATGATGAACGAGAAGACAACTGCTGGTTTTTGGTGTAGCTAGAGAGCCTTTATATGACGAAGAGTTTATTGAACAAGCTCTTCATGAAGAAGCAGTTATACAGCCTTCGGATGAATGAAGGTACGTCTATTCTATAACATCTTTGTTGGCCCAAAGGCCATTATCCCGGTTATTTTGATGATAGCAAAACATATTTAGTTATGTATTTAATAATCTTGTTTAAAAGTATTTCAGGTTCAAGAACAGGTTTTTGACGACTCCACTAAAAGACTCACACATTTGGAGTTCGCCCAACATTTGCTTTCCCAAGCTAAAGCACATAGGAAGCTTCGGGAATATGCGTTGAAGAAAAGATCAAGAACAAATCAAGACTTTGCTAAAGAATTCAAGATTTGTGTTTTGTTTATTTTCATTTTAGATATTTTGTCAAAACTAGATAGTAGAAATAGAGTTATGGGATTTACACTTACACACACTTTCTATTTAAGTTCTAGACTTCAAAAGGCCTTTTCAAAAATCATTTCTTACCTTGATTTAGATCCAACATGTTTTTCAAGTTGGATTTTTTCTTTTGAAAAGAAAATATTTGGAAAAATAAGTTTTTGTCAAAAGATTTATATCAACATGTTTTACTTTGATAGAGCTATGACATATGCTCATACTCTAGTGTTTTACAAGTGCCAAAACATTTAACCAAAACCTTAAACCCAAAACCCAGCATTTCAGGTTCTGGCAGTTCTGATTTTTCAGAACTGTCAGGAACCGGTCGACTGACCAGTCGACCGACATGCACAAAACTGTGCAAGTGTGTGTCGGTCGACCGACCAGTCGACCGAATTCTGGACCCAACTCTCGCTCCAATTGGGTCGACCGGGCGGTCGACCGATGACCCCCAACGGCCATATTTTTGACCGTTGTCGGTCGACCGGCCGGTCGACCGACCGCTGTCAGAATCTCTGACAGATTCCAACAGCTATATTTTCTGACAGTTTTTGACTTGGGATTTGATTCCAACGGATTTCTTAGGCTGTTTTTGACCCCTATAAATAGGTGGTCACTTCATATGATATGACTAATGATTTTAGAGCTATCAAGTGCATTTTTACAAGAGTTTTCAAAAGATTTCTAAGTTTTCCTTTAGACAAGATTTTCTCTCAAAGGCCTAAATTTCTAGACACTCATCTTGTAATCCTATTCCTCTACTTCTCTCTTGTTTTGCACTACACAATCCCATACTCTTACTCTACTATTTGGTTCTAGGATTGTGCTTAGTGAGCTTTTGTAAAAGTGATCAAGTGTGATCACTTCCTTTGTAATTGAGTGAAGTTGTAGAGGCATCGGCCACAAAGCGAGCTAGTGTGCTCAAGGTGGTGAAGTGTCATCACGGGAGATGGACAAGTGTTGTCCTTGTATTGTTGATCCGGTGGGATCCTCAATAGTGGAAATCCTTCAAGTGTGAAGGCGGGGACGTAGAGCGTGGCTCGAACCTCGGAAACATATCGGCGTGTTTGCGTTTGCTCAAATTCTTCTAACTTTATCTCTTTTATTACTTGCAATTTTACATTGTCTTTTACTTGCAAGAAATATTGTATTGTGCTAATTGTTTAGAGTTAAATTTTTAAATTCCGCATAATTGCCATTATCATATAGCCATCACCTATTCACCCCCCCTCTAGGTGATTTCAATTGGTATCAGAGCCTAACCCTAGATTTGGTCTAACAACCTTAGGGAGATCCTTTAGTTGGCTATATACATTTGTTGCATTCATTATATTTTGTGCATTCTATTCATCATACATGGCATCTCTAGATTTCTCAAGCATTAAGTCCCCACCCAAGTTTGATGGCTTGAACTTCCCCATTTGGAAGGTCAAGATGAACCTTTTCTTAAAATCCCTAGGAGTTAGGGTAGCTAGGTCCATCACCAAAGATTTCATTGAACCCACTAGTGATGAGAAGACATGGTCCGAGGATACCACCAAGGACTATGAAGCTAATGCTAGGGCACAATATGCATTAACACAAGCACTTAATGAAGATGACCTTGCACGCATCATAAATTGCAAATCCGCATATGAAGTGTGGAACATTTTGCTTGTGACTCATGAGGGAACGTCACAAGTCAAGAGAGCCAAAGTTGACTTGCTACGTTCTCAATATGAGAATTTTTACATGTTTGATAATGAGAGCATTGATGACATGCTCACCCTTTTTACTAAAATAACTAATGCTCTTTCTTCCTTAGGCGACAAGATTGATAATGATCAAAAGATAAGGAAAGTGATTAGAGCTCTTCCCAAAGCGTGGGAAGTCAAGGCGACGACACTCAAGGAGCTCAACGACAAAGAGGAGATGGACTTCTCCGGCTTCATCGGAAATCTCAAGACACATGAGATGGAGATGAAGGTTCGAGAAGAAAGGGAGGCACCCAAGAAGAAGACCATTGCCTTCAAAGCCACTCCTACCATTGAGGAGGACGACTCATCGGATGATTGCGATGAAGACTTCGCCATGCTCATCCGGAAGGTGGGCAAGATGTTCTACAAGAAGACAAAGCAATTTCCGGCGAGGGAAACCTCAAGGGAGATTTGAAAGAAAAAGAGAGGAGCCCGGTCCTTGCTTCCATTGCAAGAAGATCGGTCACCTCATTGCCGATTGCCCCGCTCTCCAAGCGACCACATCCAAGAACGGGCAAAGAAAGAAGAAAGCAATGGTGGCTACTTGGGATGACACGGAGTCGGAATCCGAAGAGGAAGTCGACGCCGCGCACATGTGTTTCATGGCACATGGGGAGGATGCACCTATGGTAACTCTCGAAAACTCTTTAGATGAGGATGAGTTAACTATGGATGAGCTTGCACATTTTTTTGAAGAATTGCAAAATAGGTATGAGATTTCACAATCTCATAATAAGAAATTAAAAAGAGAAAATGAAGCCTTGAAATATAAGGTTGAAATAGTTGTTAAAGAAAAAGATGTTTTATCTAGTGCATTTGAAAAATTGAAAAATGATTTTGAAAAATATAAACTAGCTAATAAGGGTAAAACCCCCATGGTTTCAATTGATAAAAATGATTTTGTTGAGATCCAAAAACGTGTTGAAGTTTTGGACTCAAATTTAAAAAGCTATGCATTTGATTTGAAAAAGATAGCTTCTAAATTTCCTAAGGGAGTACCCCAAGGGAAACATGCACATCATACACATACACATGCACGGACACATGCACACACACATAAGCATGCATACATGTATGGTAGTGGTAGAATTTATGTTTGCACGCATTGTGGCCGCAAAGGCCATTTAGAAAAATTTTGTTATGCTAAACATAGTGTTAAAAATAAATATGTTTGGGTTCGCCCCGGAACTAACCCTAAAGGACCCTCAAAGATTTGGGTACCAAAAGATCCTCCAAATGTAGGTGATACAGGTGGATCTACTTCCTCCAAGACTTAGGGGGAGACGGTGCCCGGGTGGTAGATGCAACTAAGCTCAAAGTTCAAATCTAGCCTGCATCGCTATCATGGAGGCACCTATTTTTGGAGATTGCCCGTCAATTGGTAACATCTCCATTTTAAATAGTTGTTGATTTTTGATTATGTATACATGTGTATAGAATTGATAGTTTGCCTTTGTATTCCATTGATACATGCTTATATAGAACTACATTTCTATCATGTTGTGTACATGCCTTGTGTTAATTTCCATGTCTTGTATTTTTACGCCATATGTCATATTTGTCCACATGTCCATATTTTTTTGTATCTATATGTATATACTATTTTTCAAAAGTATAAATTAATAATCAAAATTTCTTGTTTAAACAAATACCTTAAAGATGGCAATTGCGCACCTCAACTCATTCAAGAGGAATCAAGAGGATGAAGTTCAGAACCCGTCACTGGGTATTCGGCTTCAACATCTTTATATCTTTGTTTAAATATGTAAAATAAAAATTAAAACATTTCTTGTGTGAAGTTTTGTTGATGCGATAATCTAAATGAAGATTTAAAACTGATTGATGTATTCCTGTATGTTATAATATAACATATTTTATTTGTTATAATTTCTTCTAAAAAAAAAAAAATTTTTTTAACAGAATCTGTTTGCTGGTTTTCAGACAAAACCGGTCGACCGTCCCTAACCCCAGTCGACCGACTTGTCACCGCGAGCTCTCTGTATCTGCCGAGTCGACCGACCAGTCGACCGTCTGAACTTACAGAGCTCTCGGTTTGCTCTGGGTCGACTGGGCAGTCGACCGGGCATCGGGAACACGCGAGAATCTGCTTTAAATTTCGTTTTTTTTTCCTCTCTCTCTCCTCACTCGCTGGCGACGAACCCGACTCCTCTCCACTCCAAAAATTTTCTAACTTTTTAATCCTTCTTCCGATCTAAAATCCCTCAAAAACCCACCTCATAATCCTCCTTTAGATTGTGGATCTTCAGTTTCAAGGTTTTCAACCGCTGGATTTGGAGTATTTCAGGATTTGGAGTATTAGGGTTTCAGTTTTCTTCTCCAAGGTAAAAATCAAATCTTTCTTGCTGTTGATCATCTCTTGCTTCAATTTCTTCCATTACTTGTCAAGATCTTTAGGTTTCCTAGTATCTAGATCAAGCCCTAACCTAAAAATCATATCTTTACTCTCAAAAATGTCTACCTCTAAGAGAACTAGATCTGAAAAGGGCAAGGCTCCTGCTAAACCCTCTTCCCATGTTCCTAAACCTAAAAACCCCTTTGTTAATGAGGTTGCTGAGCATAGGTATATCAATTTGTCCAAGAGAAATCTCATTTCTGGAAGATTTGTTGTCTTCCAAGACCTTGAACACCTGGACATTGCCCGGATCATGCATAACAACTCTTTAGAGAGGTTTGTGACCATTAGAGAGAAAGTGTACTCACCCCTCATGCCCTACTTCTATACAAACATTTCTCTTGAAGGGGACACTCTCTATACCAGAGTCTTAGGTAGGGATATCAAGCTCAACCTTGACCAGTTCGCTAGTATCCTACATCTCTCCCCTGGTGGAGTTGATGTTTATTCCAATGATTTACAGGATTTTGGAGAATATCCGGAGGGTGAGTCTGCACTCACCGCATCCACTTTACTTCACGGGGATAACAACCCCGGCTTGGTAAGGAACGAGGTTGTAAGTAGGTATACTCTACAATCTCAAGTCCTAGCCAAGATTGTCTTCAATAACCTTCTCCCAAAATCTGGCGAATTCAGCCATGCTAGGGGTCCTGTTCCTCTTATCATTTATTGCCTTCTGCGAGGCATTAAAATTGATGTACCCCGTCTCATTGCATCACACATGGCTTCTGAACAAATCCGTCTGTCTGGGAGAAGCTTGCCTTATGGCATGCTGATTACCCGTATTCTCGAGGCCTTAGATTTTGATCTCTCTTCTGTTGAGTATGATAATCCTTCACCTAACATTGATGGGACTCTCCTGAAAAGGATGGAAGCCCAGCTGCGGAGACAAGCACCTGTGCCACCTCCTATTCCCCCTCCTGTTCCTCCTCCAGCTCCAGGACCATCCTCTTCTTCTTCTGCACCCATTGCACCTTCAGATTTAGAGTCTCTCATTTCATCTGCAGTACGCTCTCAGATCGAGGCACATCAGGCCTGGATTGAGCAGCGAGATACTGCTTTTCGTGCTGAGATGGATGCACGGTATCAGGGACTTCGTACAGACATGACTTATTTTGCTGATTCCATGAGGTACATGGACTCACAACTTGAGGGTCTCTATACGAAGTTCAATATGGCTCCACCTGATCCCACGACCATTTCTCGTCCTCTTCCCTCCAGAGGTCCTCCTTTTCCAGCCAGAGCTCCTTCTTCTACTGTGCCACCACGACCCAGAGTTGATGCTGATGATTCTGAGGGGCAGACTCTTCTTCCTCTTCCAAGTCTGATGCTGATGGTGACCAGACGATGGTGGCTGCGGAGTCTTCTTCCGAGGACGACGACGATGAGGATGATGACGGCGGTGCTGGCAGTGCAGAGTGACCTCCCCTTTTGATGATGTCAAAAAGGGGGAGAGATTTTAGAGAGAGATATTTTGTGACACTTTGTTATGACATATTTTGTTGTGTTGGACATCTTTTATTTTTTTGTGTTGTGGACATGAATGTTTTGTTTTATGTATTTATGTCATGTATGAGACTCATTTCCTTTATCTATGATATGACATGAGTAGTTAATATTTTATTGGCATGGATATGTGATCTTGGATGTTTATCTTGTTGCTATACTATGCCTGAGTATATTTTTAGTATATGCATGTGTTGAGGGGGAGCTTCACTTGAAGACTCTACCCAAAATATTTGTAATAACTACATATGTTTTGCCATCATCAAAAAGGGGAGATTGTTGGCCCAAAGGCCATTATCCCGGTTATTTTGATGATAGCAAAACATATTTAGTTATGTATTTAATAATCTTGTTTAAAAGTATTTCAGGTTCAAGAACAGGTTTTTGACGACTCCACTAAAAGACTCACACATTTGGAGTTCGCCCAACATTTGCTTTCCCAAGCTAAAGCACATAGGAAGCTTCGGGAATATGCGTTGAAGAAAAGATCAAGAACAAATCAAGACTTTGCTAAAGAATTCAAGATTTGTGTTTTGTTTATTTTCATTTTAGATATTTTGTCAAAACTAGATAGTAGAAATAGAGTTATGGGATTTACACTTACACACACTTTCTATTTAAGTTCTAGACTTCAAAAGGCCTTTTCAAAAATCATTTCTTACCTTGATTTAGATCCAACATGTTTTTCAAGTTAGATTTTTTCTTTTGAAAAGAAAATATTTGGAAAAATAAGTTTTTGTCAAAAAGATTTATATCAACATGTTTTACTTTGATAGAGCTATGACATATGCTCATACTCTAGTGTTTTACAAGTGCCAAAACATTTAACCAAAACCTTAAACCCAAAACCCAGCATTTCAGGTTCTGGCAGTTCTGATTTTTCAGAACTGTCAGGAACCGGTCGACTGACCAGTCGACCGACATGCACAAAACTGTGCAAGTGTGTGTCGGTCGACCGACCAGTCGACCGAATTCTGGACCCAACTCTCGCTCCAATTGGGTCGACCGGGCGGTCGACCGATGACCCCCAACGGCCATATTTTTGACCGTTGTCGGTCGACCGGCCGGTCGACCGACCGCTGTCAGAATCTCTGACAGATTCCAACAGCTATATTTTCTGACAGTTTTTGACTTGGGATTTGATTCCAACGGATTTCTTAGGCTGTTTTTGACCCTATAAATAGGTGGTCACTTCATATGATATGACTAATGATTTTAGAGCTATCAAGTGCATTTTTACAAGAGTTTTCAAAGATTTCTAAGTTTTCCTTTAGACAAGATTTTCTCTCAAAGGCCTAAATTTCTAGACACTCATCTTGTAATCCTATTCCTCTACTTCTCTCTTGTTTTGCACTACACAATCCCATACTCTTACTCTACTATTTGGTTCTAGGATTGTGCTTAGTGAGCTTTTGTAAAAGTGATCAAGTGTGATCACTTCCTTTGTAATTGAGTGAAGTTGTAGAGGCATCGGCCACAAGGCGAGCTAGTGTGCTCAAGGTGGTGAAGTGTCATCACGGGAGACGGACAAGTGTTGTCCTTGTATTGTTGATCCGGTGGGATCCTCAATAGTGGAAATCCTTCAAGTGTGAAGGCGGGGACGTAGAGCGTGGCTCGAACCTCGGAAACATATCGGCGTGTTTGCGTTTGCTCAAATTCTTCTAACTCTATCTCTTTTATTACTTGCAATTTTACATTGTTTTTTACTTGCAAGAAATATTGTATTGTGCTAATTGTTTAGAGTTAAATTTTTAAATTCCGCATAATTGCCATTATCATATAGCCATCACCTATTCACCCCCCCCTCTAGGTGATTTCAACATCTTAATGCTTTTAATAGAATTTTAAGCGACTTGTTAGCTCTAGAGGTTAAGCTAGAAGAAGAATACAAAGCGCTTATGTTACTCTCTTCTCTTCCATTAAGTTATGACCACTTGACAACCACCATCATGTATGGTAAAGAGACCTTAGAGTTAGAAGATGTCAGGTAGATGCTCTAGAACAACGAGCTGATGAAGAAGATAGATTCCATGGAGGAGGCCTCCGGATTGTTTGTCAAGGCCAAAGGGAAAGATTAAACAGTAAGGGACCCAAAAGGGATCCGCTGGATTCTAGCAGTTCTCTTGTTACTTTTGCAAGAAAGCAGGGCATATCAAGAAAAATTGTATGAAATAAAAGAGATGTTGAAGAGGAAAGGCACAAAGATTCTGATGGGGTTAGTACCAGTGGAAAGTCAGATCAAGTCAGGGTTGTCAAAGAAGCAGATGAGGATTCATGTGAGATCTTGACGCCCGAGTCAGGAAAAGGTAAATACTCAGATGCTTGGTTACTTGATTCGGGTGCACATATCACATGTGCCCAAAAAGGGAGTGGTTCAGTATTTACAAGCCTTATGATGGAGGCTCTATCTTAATGGGAAATGATATCGTGTGTAAGACTGTTGGTATCGGTGATATCCGTATGAGAATGTTTGATGGACAGGTTTGAACCCTTACGAACATTCGACACGTTCCAGATTTAAAGAAGAATCTTCCCTCATTGAAAGTTTTGAAAGTTCGAGGGTATATGTTTTCTGGTGCAGATAGAGAAATCAAAGTTACTAGAAGCTCTATGATGATTATCAAAGGAGAATGGATAACAAACTTGTACAAGTTGACAGGAAACATTATTATTAGTGATGCTTCAGCAGCAATAGAGAAGGAGGATACTACAAGACTTTGGCACATGCGTCTTGGACACATGAGCGAGCGAGGTCTTTAAATCCTATACAAAAGGAGTGCTCTACCAGGTATCAAATATTACAAACTTAATCTTTATAAATTTTGCATTATGAGTAGGCAACGTAGAATCCTTTCTGTACATCATTATACAAGACAAAAGGCTTGCTAGATCTCATATACAAGGATGTGTGGGGGTCTTCACCAGTAGCATCCATTGGGGGTGTTATATACTATGTTACTTTCACAGATGATTTTTCAAGAAAAGTTGGGTATACTTCTTGAAACAGAAATTAGAAGTTTTAGAAGTTTAAGGAGTGAAAAACTATGATGGAAAATCAGAAAGGGCGGAAGGTGAAAGTTTTGAGGTCCGACAATGGAGGCGAGTATACCTCCAAAGAATTCAAAGACTACTTAGCAAGTAAGGGCATCAAACATCAGTTAAGTATTTTAGGGCGACCAGAATAAAACGGAGTAGTAGAGCGCATGAATCGAATACTTACAAGGTGTGCCCGTAGTATCAGATTACATGCTGACTTGTTAGAAGGATTTTGGGCAGAGGCAGTGAATCATGCGAGTGATCTGGTAAATATGTCACCATCAACAACTATTAATCTTCAGATCCCAGAGGAGATATGGTGAGGAGTATCTATGGACTATTCAAACTTATAGATTTTCAGTTGCTCGGCATATAGTTTGGTTGACAGCTAGAAAAGGAATAAATTGGAGTCCAAGTCTAAAAGTGTATCTTCATCGGGTCACCAAAAGAGTCAAGGGTTTCAGATTTTGGGATCCTGAGAAAAGGAGCGCCTTTATCGGTAGAGATGTGGTCTTTGACGAAGATTCAATGTTGCGAGAAAAGTCAGAGACGGAGGATAAAGCGTAAGGTGGAGCTTCAGATAGTTCGGCAGCAGACACTTAGGAAAAGGGAGTCGAGTTCTCAGATAGCCCTAAAAAGCCTGAAGGGTCAGAAGAGGACTTCTTAGATTCAGATGGAGATAAACAGGAGGCTACTCAAGAGCAATCTAGACCGTTGAGGCGGTCAGTTAGAGTTACGGTGCCACCAACAAGGTATGGCTGGCATAAAGATTATGTTTCTTTCGCATTAGTAACAGAAATAGGAGAACCTGACAGTTACAGGGAAGTGATCGAGACAGATAACCACGGGAAAGTGGACTATGACCATGGACAAAGAGATGGAATCTTTGAATAGAAACCAAACATGGACATTAATCGATCTTCTAAAGGACTCTAAAGCAATAAGTTACAGATGGGTCTTTTGCAAGAAAGATAATGAGCAGTACAAGGCAAGTTTAGTTGCCAAGTGATATGTTCAGAAGGAGGGTACTTACTACAATGAGATTTTTTCTCCTGTAGTCAAGCATACATCTATTGGATATTATTGGTAATAGTTGTTCAGTTTGATTTAGAGTTATAGCAGATGGACGTCAAAACAACGTTTCTGCATGGTGAGCTGGAGGAGAAGATATACATGAAACAACCTGAAGGTTATATTCAGGAAGATAAAGAAAATAAGGTGTGTCTTCTAAAAAAGTCCTCAATGGGCTTAAGCAGTCTCCCAGGTAGTGGTACAAGCGGTTCGACTCTTTCATGATCAAGGCCAGATACAACCTATGTGAGTATAATAGTTGTGCCTATTTTAAGCAGAGTGATGATCCGATATATTTGCTATTATATGTGGATGATATGCTGATTGCTATAAAAAATAAGACACATGTTCAGAAACTTAAAGCTTAGCTCAAGAAGGAATTTGACATGAATGATTTGGGAGAAGCCAAGAAGATCTTAAGTATGGAGATCACTCGAGACAAAGGCTCAGGCAGACTTTGACTATCCCAAGAGAACTATATTCTCAAGGTGTTGGAGAGATTCAACATGGCAGAAGCAAGACCACTCATCTCTCCTTTGGCGTGTCACTTCAAATTATCCTCAAGCAGCGTCCACAATCACTAGAAGATGAGGAGGAGATGTCACGAGTACCATAAGCTAGTGCAGTGGGGTCACTCGTGTATGTTATAGTCTGCACTAGGCCTGAGTTAACCTATGCAATTATTATAGTAAGTCAGCTCATTTAAATTCAGGAAAGTAACATTGAGAAGCAATAAAGTGAGTGCTACGATATCTGCGAGGGACTGCTAGACTAGGCTTGGTGTTTCAGAGATTGAAAATGGGAAAGCTTAGGGTACTACAAGGCTATGTTAATGCAGATTATGCAGGAGATCTTAATCAGCGAAGATCTACAATGGGCTGTGTATATCATAGTAGCTGAGTGTGTTATTAGTTGAAAGGCAGAGTTGCAAGATACAATTGCTCTTTCAACGACAGAGGTGGAGTACATGACTGCAGTTAAGGCATCGAAGGAAGCTTTGTGGTTGAGAGGATGGTTGAGACATTCAGTATCATACATGATTCAGTTCGGGTCATTGCGATAGCCAGAATGCGATTCATCTCACTAAGGATCACACGTATCACAAGCAGATAAAGCACATTAATGTGAGATATCACAAGATACGTTAGTGGGTCATGGATGATAAGGTGATCGATTTGGTAAAGATCAGCATGAAGAAGAATCCAACGGATATGATGAAGAAGACCATCCCGATGGAGAAGTTCAGATCATCTCTGAACTTTATCAAGTTTCTCCGAAGGTAAAGTGACGGACGAGATCTTGCGAGGAAGCCATGTGAAGTACAAAAGGAGGAGAAGTAAGGCGAATAAAGCAGAGGCCAATTTCTACAGAGGGACTCAATGAATATAAGTCATGGTAGAAATTGTTAGTATTTGGAGTGCCTCATATTCATTGGAGAAGAATTCAAGTTCAGGTGGAGGAGTTACACGTATCACAAATCAAGCACGGACATGTACATACACGGTGCATGTTATTAGTCGACAAATAGGTCTTATTAGTCGACCAGGTCATAGGCTAGTCGACTGACACTTTGGTATAGTCGACTAGGCCCTGCAATAGAGAGTTGGTTCTCAGATTGCATTACAGTAGTTGATTAGAGTGTAGTTGACTAATACTGGTATTAGTTGACTAATAAATTACCCTAGTCGACTAATACATATATTGGCAATTTTCTAATACTGTTCTGTTTTCTGTTTTGGTTTGAATACATGTTAACAATTTCTCAGAGGTGGTACTGATTTGGTTATTGGAGTTTGTCAAGGACTATGATTATCCTAAGTGCTTATATAAACTCCTTAGAGGTGACCTTTTGAAAGGGGGTCAAGAAGTGTTAAGAATTTAAGAGAATTTCATATTTTCACCATTGAGAGTTGTAAGAGAGAGATCTCCTTGTTACTCTATATTTTCTTCTCTGATTTCAATAAAGATTTCTCCCCTCCTTCCCGTGGACGTGGCACATTGTTGACGTTAAATCTGGTGTTCTTTGGTTGTGTGGTGATTATAATTTCAATTTCTTACTAGTGGTAGATCTTCTATGTTTTCGCTTTCACTGCCGAGTCTTTAACTCGATGTTTCTCTGTTATTTGATTGGTGTAGATCATCAACAGTATCTGACCTCAATATTGATCACTGACCAAAAATAATTGACACCCACATTTGTATAACATTCTGGTGATAATGGTAATCTGAAGTACAACTTCTTTGCGTAAAGTGATACTATGCGCAGATTTCAACTAGATAGTGATCATACACATTTTGCATTCTTTTCATTACATTTTACATTTATCGTGTAATAAATATGCTAATTTCTTTGTCTTAAATGTATTTTCAGAAGATAATCATGGAGAGAAAGAAGATTAAACAAAATAAATATCAGTTAAAATCAGATTTAACTGGATCTATTTGGTTAGTTGAGGATAATCCTAGATCTAGTCAGTTAAAAAACAGATTTTGGTGAATCAATTTGATTAACTTAAAGATCTATGAGGATATCACCACATCCAGAACATTCAAGAATTAGGGCAAATGTTCAGCTGAAAATTAGAGCAAATCAGAAAGATAACACCAAATGAAAACCGCTAAAATTCAGATTTCTATAAATCCATTTTGGTTAGCTAAAGATCAACCGAGGATAATGTCAAATACAGAGTCCAGATTCAAAATCCAAGGGGATAAATGGATAGATAGAAAATTAATGGATGACATGAAGCAATTTTGACTCGGATTTAGACTGGATATATTTTAGTATTTGAATTATAACTTTCGCTACCGAAACTCAAATCTGATGATTCAAGATGATCCAGAAAGAAAACGTAAAGGGCTACAACTCTTACATTGATCACTATTTTTAATTCTATCATTTGATAATTTATATTTAGCAATCAACACGCCAACAAGTTGCAGATGAAAATTGAATATCTATATCAAATCTGAAATCACCTAGAGGGCGGGTGAATAGGTGATATGGCTAATCTATTAAAACTAAATGCGCTAAATGCGGAAGCTTAAAACTAATTTGCAACACACTTAATACAACCAACAAGTGTAGCCGAATCCCCGTGAAGGGCTCTGAACTAACTCCTCCTGATTCCCTAGATAAGGGTTGAGGTGCTATATGAAGCTCTTGTGGTTAAGTACAAGTGAGGCGCACACACAAGAAAGCCAAGCATATAAAAATGAGCAATATGAAATAATGCAAGGCAACACAAGCAATATGAATGATATGAAATGAATGATGCTTTGCACAAATAAAAGAGAGAGGTTTAGAGGCAATGGATCAAATGCAAACACAATGATATGTTCCGAGATTCGAGCCCCTAGCTCTACGTCCCCGCCTTCACCGAGAAGGATTTCTAATCCACTAAAAGAGTACCGAACTCCTCTCTCAACCTTACAATGCCACTGAGGCAATACAACCACAAATCCACTCTACCGAAGAGGGATAAGGCCCGTAGCCAATAACCAAACTCAATCACCTCTACCGAAGAGGGATACAAACCAATACCACTCCGATCAACCTCTACCAAAGAGGGATACACAAATACAAGGAGGGTTTACAACAAGTGGTTACAAAGACCACAAACGTTCTCTTTTCCACAAAACAAAGATCCTAGTAGATTAGGATAGACTGATATAGCTCAAGTGGAAAAACTAGGTGTTTGGAAAATAAAAACTCAAAGAAAACTTGGGAAAACTCTTTGTAAATGATAGAATTGAAGAACAAAATAAATCTCCCAAATTTCTATTTTCTTTGATTTTCCCAAACCCTAAAACACAAAAACCAATTTGGAAGTTTAAAGCCCAAAAATACTTTTGAAAACTTGTTTTAAACACTGGAGAAACTCTGAAATTTTTCTTGTCAAAAGTCTTGTCAAAATCCCCAAAGATATGGGGTTTTATAGCCCAAACAGAAAACTAGCCGTTAGGCTGATTGGCAGCCTGACAGGCCTGCGGTCGACCGGCTAGTCGACCAACGGTCATAAATATGACCGTTGGAGCTTCCCGGTCGACCTCCCAGATACAGAGAGCAAAGCTCTCTGGTCCGGTCGACCGGTTCGGTCGGTCGGCCCACTGTGCTGCTAGACGTGCACAGCTCTGTGCACGTCGGTCGACCGCAAGGTCGACCGGCCCTTGGTGCGGTCAACCGAGCGGTCGACCGACCTGGCCTGTCAGCCAGTTCTGGGTCAGAAACTGGGTCAGAAAAACATGTTAAAAATTCTTTTATCTTTTCTAAAAATACCATAAAAATTGTTTTAACATTTTATATTGAAACACAAACTTGTGATAAAAATTTCAAGACAATATTAAACATTTGGATCATTTTGTGTCTTGCAAATTTTATCAAAAATCAAAACTTGTATTTTGACAAACTTGATTTTCAACACATGAATAGGAAAGTCAAAATAAGTTTGTATAAGAAGTTTAAGCATGCATGTACAACTAGAATACATCTACTATACATATATATCATTTAAACTTGATTTGATCAATCTATTCATGAAAACAAATATCGGTTAAACTAAAAACCGAAAAACCATAAAACGTGTGTGTTGTGCACTTGAGCATATCAACTATTCTTATCTTTACACATGGATCTAAAACACACTAAACTAAAAAGGATACCTAAGTTTTCTTGACGATCTTCCATCTTCAAGTCGACTCGATCCCAAACCGTGATCCACCGAGTGCAAATGTATGATCTTGATGCTCGGGCACTGGAATCACCATGTGAAGGCTTCCAAACTCCTTTTTGAAGCAATCACCAACTAAATCTTGATCAATGATCTGTAACTAAAATCACAAGAATATTAGTAAACATAACTACATGAGTTAATTATCATCAAAACTAGAGAGGAAGGCCTCGGGCTAACAATCTCCCCTTTTTGATGATGATAAAAACTCATGGAGTTATATATGCATGGATTAAAGTTAAGCTTCAAAGAAGCTCCCCCTTAACTCATGCATAAATAAATAAACATAAATATGCAATGAATCATGAAACATGCATAGATATGCATAAATAATAAAGGCTCTAGATACCAATGAAATTTTCAAAAACAAAATAAACATGCTCTAGATACCAATTAAACTTAATATATGCAAAAACATAAATATCCATATAAAACTCAACCCAAAATCTTTCTCCCCCTTTTTGTCAATCATCAACAAAGGGGTAAAAACTAAAAACAAATCAATAAATTTTTCTCCCCCTTTTTGTCTAAAACAAAAAATATCAATATAGGGGTGACAATCAATTAAGATATCAATTGAAAATATGTCAAAGTAGCATCTTGATACCAATTGAAAGTAAACATAGATCAATAAATGGTATATGCTATATACATTCATGAAGAGGAAGATATGAAGCTTCCCTACATAGATACATTACATGAAGGAGGGATGACAAGCCCTAATTCACATAACGTACACTATGCAATGTATAAGAGGAGATGTGAAGCTCCCCCTACACACGTGTACCACATAAAGAAGAGATGTCAAGCTCCTCAATACAAGATACACTCAACATGAATCTATATGTAGAAGAGATGTTAAGCTCTCCTTGCATATAGGCAATATAAATCAAAACTTTTGCATTATTTTTTTTTAAACAAATTTTGAGATACCAAATTAACACATTCAAAAAACATCTTGATATCAAAAAAGAGTATTTTTCTTTTTAAGTATATGATATCAATTTAAACTTTTTATTTTCTATCATAAAGTAAGGGAGTGGAAACAAAATACTAATTGAAATACAAAAATCAAATTTTCTCCCCCTTCATGAAATACCAACTAAAACAATGCGTAAGCTTGTTTAAGAAACCAATTGAAAAATGAATCAATTGAAACAAAGTTAAAGCTCAAGCTTTAGCATAAACAAAATTTTGTGCTTAAAGATATAGGGATATAATAAGCACAAATAAAAATATATATATATGTATGAAAAATTTAATACCAATCGAAATGATACTATTGGAATTGAAAGCATACATACATACAAAAATATATGAGTATACAAGAAAGATCAAAATTGATACTAATTGAAAGAATCCAATGATACCAATTGAAACAACAATAATATCAAAGTATAACTCATATAGCCTATCCTCCCAATCATGTTCAAGTTTAAATGATTTTCAATATAAAGCATACATGAGCATGATCGCCCATCCATCCGCCCTTGGATGGTAGGGGTTTTCAAAAATAGGTTTGAAAAATAAAGTATGTTTGAAAATCTCTACCATATGAAGAATATCACAACTAGTTATATGAAAAATTTGTAAACTAGTACGAAATCCTTCAAGTAAGGAATAAAACAAAATTATTTTCATGAAAACATGAAATTCACAAAATAGTCAACACTCTTAGCCAATGAAGCATAAATATGACTCATGAAAACAAAACATGAGTAAACAATAAATGTGAGTGTACAAATACAATGTGAAGATCATAATCATGAACTGGACAATAAGCTCAATATTCCTTGAAACATGAAAATCATCAAAACTTATTTAATCTTCAAGGTATATGTATGTCCTATACAAACTAAAATATACATACATATCCAAACACAACGAGTCCACAAAGATATATGCATGAAGGCACGTGGCTCAAAAGGATGTATATGTATAACAATAATTTGGATAAAATAGACATATACATGAAGTTAAACAAAAATCATAAAATAATTCCAAAAAGGGAATACAAGTTTAAAATGTATGAATCATCAAAACTAGACTATACTAGCACATCTAATGGGAACAAATAAGCATTCAAGCTCAAACATATATAGATTTATTTGTGGCCCACTATATGCACGAGTATATACCAAGTTTTAATGAAAAATAACATCTAAACATGTAATCAAGACATGAAGCATAAAACAAGATATAAATCATCATGATAAATCTTAAACATAATTATTATGTAAATTCACATGTTATTAGAGTTATGATAAACATGATAGCTAAACATATACGAGAACACAAAATAATAGTCCATTTTAAACATGGGTGTCTCAAAATGCTATACATGCATGTCAAGGATCTAATAAGCATGGCATTATCATAATAATCTACAAACAATAAAACATGCTATAAACAATGAATATGAAAGCATGTAAATAATAATAAGGAGTTAGGAATCGTTACCAAAACCTAGAAGGCAACTCTCCTTGTCTCCAAAACATGGTGGTCCTCTCCACCAAACCTTCCCCCTGAAAGTGATGTATCCAAATAGTCCACATGAAGCTCGGAACGCATCCACTCCAAGGTACCGATACTCTCACGTCATGTGAGAGCCCACACCTACATCATAAACGATAGGGTGGTCTTTGGTACCCACAACTTTTTGGGTCCATGGGGGTTAGCATCATTCCTAACCCAAACAAAATTATTTGCTAAATTTGAAGTATGTATTCTATCAAAGTAAAATTTAGCAAGGTGGCCCTTACGTCTACAATGTGTACAAGTGTACACATGAGCATACAAAGTGTGATGGTGTCCGTGAGAAGCATGTGTATGCCGTGGAGGGTGTGCATGAATAGATGAAACTTGTTTCTTTCGAAACAAAGATTCCAATCGTGTGACCCACTACACATTGGCTCAAAGTGAAGCCCAAACAATCAACATTCTTCTTAAGTATGGATATATCATGTTCAATTAAAGAAGAAGTGTGACATGCAATAGGTGTTCTAGGTGAAGCATGGTAAACATGAGAAACAATATCATTTTTCAAAGATTTATTTTTATTTAAACAAATTTCTAATTCTTTTGAAATAAAATCAATTTCTCTTTTCAAAGAATCATTTTCTTTTAAAACAAATTCAACTTTGAAGATAAAGCATCATTATTTTTCAAAACATTATCACAATCATTTTTATTCTTCAAAAAATTATTTCCTTTTAGTGCAAGATCAAGTTGAGATCTCAATGAATCCCTTTCATTATAGACCTCAACCTTCTCTTGTAAAATATTGTTAAGTCTAGAATGCAAACTCTTATTTTCTTTTTCAAGGCCTAGACTTTTGTTTTTCAAAACTTTATATTTTTCTATAATTTTTCACACACAATAGATAGTTCTTCATTTAAAGCATGGGCATTAATATTTCATCACATGAAGAACTAGCGTCAAAACTATCTAGTTGAGATTCTGATTGTACCTCAAGGGAGTCATCCCTTGGATCATGAAGCATTGTGAATCGGATTCTCTACTAGTCTCCTTCTCTTGTTGAATTGGCACTTGAAACTTGGAGGTGGTGGTTGTGGTTGTGATTGTCAACAAATTCCACACTGCAAATGCGGAATCAAAGTTATAAGCAAGCATAAGATATTCTTTAGGAAGTGTGCTTCTAATAGCCTCAAGGGCTTGTGCATTAGGCCCTATATGATTGCGGTTACCAAGATAGCATTTCTTGGTAGCGGCAAGAAAAGACATGCAAGCCTAGGGTCTTCAAATAGCAACTCATCTTGACCTTCCAAATATCAAGTCTAGAAATATCAAACATAGGAGGGCTATCCATGAGTGCAAACTAAATGTGTGCAAGCAAACAAATGTGCAAATGCAAATGGTAGATTAGCAAACCAAGATTTCACTCCTAGGATGTTAAGCCTAAAGTATCAGGAGCGTAGGCTCTGATACCAATTGAAATCACCTAGAGGGGGGGGTGAATAGGTGATATGGCTAATCTATAAAACTAAATGCGCTAAATGCGGAAGCTTAAAACTAATTTGCAACACACTTAATACACTAACAAGTGTAGCCGAATTTCCCGTGAAGGGCTCTGGACTAACTCCTCCTGATTCCCCTAGATAAGGGTTGAGGTGCTATATGAAGCTCTTATGGTTAAGTACAAGTGAGGCACACACACAAGCAAGCCAAGCATATAAAAATGAGCAATATGAAATAATGTAAGGCAACACAAGCAATATGAATGATATGAAATTAATGATGCTTTGCACAAATAAAAGAGAGAGAGGGGTTAGAGGCAATGGATCAAATGCAAACACAATGATATGTTCCGAGGTTCGAGCCCCTAACTCTACGTCCCCGCCTTCACCGAGAAGGATTTCTAATCCACTAAAGGAGTACTGAACTCCTCTCTCAAACTTACAATGCCAACGAGGCAATACAACCACAAATCCACCTCTACTGAAGAGGGATAAGGCCCGTAGCCAACAACCAAACTCAATCACCTCTACCGAAGAGGGATACAAACCAATACCACTCCGATCAACCTCTACCAAAGAGGGATACACAAATACAAGGAGGGTTTACAATAAGTTGTTACAAAGACCACAAACTATCTTTTTCCACAAAACAAAGATCCTAATAGATTAGGATAGACTGATATAGCTCAAGTGGAAAAAATAGGTGTTTGGAAAACAAAAAACTCAAAGAAAACACTTGGGAAAACTCTTTGTAAATGATAGAATTGAAGAACAAAACAAATCTCCCAAATTTCTATTTTCTTTGATTTTCCCAAACCCTAAAACACAAAAACCAATTTGGAAGTTTAAAGCCCAAAAACACTTTTGAAAACTTGTTTTAAACACTGGAGAAACTCTGAAATTTTTCTTGTCAAAAGTCTTGTCAAAATCCCTAAAGAGATGGGTATTTATAGCCCAAATAGAAAACTAGCCGTTAGGCTGATCTGGCAGCCTCACAGGCCTGCGGTCGACCGGCCGGTCGACCGCCAACGGTCATAAATATGACCGTTGGAGCTTCCCGGTCAACCGCCGAGATATAGAGAGCAAGCTCTCTGGTCTGGTCGACCGGTCGGTCGGCCGGCCCACTGTGCTGCCAGACGTGCACAGCTCTGTGCACGTCGGTCGACCGCAAGGTCGACCGGCCCTTGGTGCGGTCGACCGAGCGGTCGACCGACCTGGCCTGTCAGCCAGTTCTGGGTCAGAAACTGGGTCAGAAAAACATGTTAAAAATTCTATTATCTCTTCTAAAAATACCATAAAAATTGTTTTAACATTTTATATTGAAACACAAACTTGTGATAAAAATTTCAAGACAATATTAAACATTTGGAATCATTTGTGTCTTGCAAATTTTATCAAAAACCAAAACTTGTATTTTGACAAACTTGATTTTTCAACACATGAATAGAAAGTCAAAATAAGTTTGTATAAGAAGTTTAAGCATGCATGTATAACTAGAATACATCTACTATACATATAAACCATTAAACTTGATTTGATCAATCTATTCATGAAAACAAAATATCGGTTAAACTAAAAACTGAAAAACCATAAAACGTGTGTGTTGTGCACTTGAGCATATCAACTATTCTTATCTTTATACATGGATCTAAAACATACTAAACTAAAACTAGGATACCTAAGTTTTCTTGACGATCTTCCATCTTCAAGTCGACTCGATCCCAAACCATGATCCACCGAGTGCAAATTTACGATCTTGATGCTCGGGCACTGGAATCACCATGTGAAGGCTTCCAAACTCCTCTTTTTGAAGCAATCACCAACTAATATTTTGATCAATGATCTGTAACTAAAATCACAAGAATATTAGTAAACAAACTACATGAGTAATCATCATCAAAAACTAGAGAGGAGGCCTCCGGGCCAACAAAATTAAGTTTGGAGATAAGGGGAGGATTCAAATTCAGAAATAGTTAGCTTCTCCTATCTTTCGATTCGTTTCGTTATCCATTTCTATGCTATAAATACCCCACACATCAGAGGCAGATAACGATGAAGCAAAGAGTAGAATAAATTCTTGTATAGGTTTAACCTAAAATTTCTTTCTTTTTAATGTAATTTTTTTCTTTATGTAACTGAAAGGATAGGAGAGTTTCATAGAGGAATGAGAGCAAGCATGTATGAGGGTGACACCGATTTAAATAAGTCTTTTCTTTCATGTTATTTGAATTGAATTGAAGTTTTTTTCTTCTTTCCTCTTATTTTTGTTTGCTTTCATCTGATATATTTGCAATCCAAGTGAATACGATAGCCTTCGCCATTGCTGGTGCTTGATGGCCTATGGTGATAAACAACTAGTTCTTTGTTAGTTTAACTTGCTCTTTATTTATAGTGTAGACAGGACTGGGAAAAATCCTACACGCCATACTTGATCGCCTTCAAATACTAGATAAGTCATAGCAACTGATCAAAGGTATATGAGCACTAAAGAGGTAAGTAAGAATTTCTAGTTTTTTGTTTCTTTTAATTTTTAGTTTAGATCACCATCAACTCTCAACTCTTTTCACTTTTTCACTTTCTGTATAAATTTATTTTTTATTTTCTCTATCTACTCCAATCTATCACTTTCACAATTTAACATAACTTATTTTTCTTTTCTTTTAAAGAACAAGAGACGAACTTTAATCATTTTAAGTAACTTAAAAGAGAACTTACAAATTGCTTCCATCGCTAGTCCCTTCTTGTAGATCACGATCCACATAGCCACTCGCTATAGAGGTAGTATTGAAAACTTAAACATTTCTAGTATAAAGTTCTGAAATTCTGTATTTTTTGTGTGCGGGTCTGAACTCAATCAAAATTTTGGCGCCGTTGCCGGGGAGGTACGATATGTTTTCATTTTTTATTTACTTAAACAATTTAACCTTTTCTTCTATATTTTTGTGTGCCAAGACTGAATTCAGGAATTGAAGAACTGTAGTTGACATATTGCTACTCTGTGCCTCTGCCCAAAAAGGCAGAGCATCAGAGTCCACAGTTATGCCGCGGAAACACGGCAAAAGCCGTGTTTCCACGACATTTGTGGTAGACTGATTGCACATATTCATTGCATTATTCTTTATTACATTTTCACATTTATCATGTAATAAATCTGCTAAATTCCTTGTCTTAAATGTCTATTTTGCAGAGGATAATCATGGGAATAAAGAGGATAAAATCAAATAAATATCAGTTAAATTCAGATTTAACTAGACCTATTTGGTTAGAGGAAGATAATCCCAAATTCAGTTGGTTAAATTCAGTTTTTGATAAAACAAGTGGTTAAACCTAAAGATCAACTGAGGATAATATCAAATACAGAGTCCAAATCCAAACGAATAGATGGATAGAAAGAAGATCAACGGATAAGATGAAGCAATTTTGACTCAGATTCTGACTAGATACATTTTAGTATTTGAATCATAACATTCGCTACCAAACTCAAATCTGATGATTCAGATGATCCAGAAAGAAAACTTAAAGGGCTGCAACTCTTAAGTTGATCACTATTTCTAATTCTATCATTTGATAAATAATATTTAGCAATTAATACGCCAACAAGCTGCATATCAGAACTGAATATCCACATTAAATCAAATTTTGAGATAAGGGGAGGATTCAAATTCAGAAATAGTCAGCTTCTCTTATCTTAGACCATTTCCTTATCCATTTCTATCCTATAAAGACCCCACACATCAGAGGCAGAGGACGACGAAGCAGAGTAGAATTTAGGCTATACTGTAGTTTGTAACTTAGGTTTTTAGTTTTCTTTTATGTAATTTTTATTTATTTATGTAACTGAGAGGAGAGAAGACTTTCATGGAGGAATGAGAATAAGCTTATACTGAGGTGACACCGGTGTAAGTGAGTCTTTTCTTTCATTGTTATTTGAATCGACTCGAAGTTTTCTTTTCTTTTCTTCTTGTTTTGTTTGCTTCCCTTCTCTGTGTTTGTGGATCCAAATGAATGTTGGCCCAAAGGCCTTCCACTCTATTTGATGATGATTAACTCATGTAGTTATGTTTACTAATAATCTTGTGTTGTTTAAGTTTCAGATCATTAACCAAGATATTAGTTGGTGTTTAGCTTCAATAAGGTGTTTAGAAGCTTTTCATGATGATTCAGGGCCAAGCGTCAAGATCATACATTGCCTAGCCCATGGATGGAGTTTTGGAGCAAGTCTACTTGAAGATGAAGATCGTCAAGAAGACTTAGGTATCCATAGTTTAGATAGTGTGTTAGATCCATTTGTAAAGCTTAGTATAGTTGATATGCTCAAGTGCACAACACACACGTTTCATGTTTTGGATTTGGTTTTCATGAATAGTAGATCAAAACAAGTTTACTTTATTTTTATGTATATTAGATATGTTCTAGATATACATACATGCTTTAAACTTGCTAGACAAACTTATTTTGACTATCATATTCATGATTTGGAAAAATCAAGTATGATAAAAAATACAAGTTTTGTTTTTGATAAAATTGGCAAGTCACAAAAAAAAAAATGAAGATATGATTGATATATGTCTTGAAATTTTTATCACAAGTTGTGTGTTTCCATATAAAATGATAAAATTATTTTTGGTGATTTTTAGAAGTGTTAAAAGATTTTTTAGAAAATATTTTAACATGTTTTTCTGACCCAGATTGTTTTCCAGGCTTCAACCAAGTCGACTTGGTCCTCTGACTAGTCGACTAGGCAGAGGTCGGTCGACCGGGTCGGTCGACCGACGTGCACAAAACTGTGCACGTTTGGAGCCTCTGGGACGGTCGACCCGGACGGTCGACCGGTCTGAGAGCTCTGCTTTCTGTTTGTTGGGTCGACCGGGCGGTCGACGCTGCAGAGAGTTCTGCTCTCTGTGTTTCGGTCGACCGGGCGGTCGACCGCAGTTGCCCAACGGTCATATTTCTGACCGTTGGCGGTCGACCGGGCCGGTCGACCGTTGCCTGTCAGAGTTGCCAGCTCAGCTCTAACGGCTAGTTTTGTATTGGGCCTATATAAACCCCATCTCTTTGGGTTTTTGGCTAAGGTTTTCAAGAAGAAAAATTTCAGTGTTTCTCTAGTGTTTAAACAAGTTTTCAAAATAGTTTTTGTGCTAAAAAGATTTCATCTTTATTGTTTTGGGTTTTTGGAAAATCAAAGAAAACTAGGGTTTTGGGATATTGATTTGATCTTAATTTCTATCATATACAAGAGATTTCCCAAGTAGTTTTTCTTTGTTGCTTGTTTCCAAAAAACACCTAGTTTTTCACACTTGAGCTATCACCTATCCTAATCTATTTAGGATCTTGTTTTTGTGGAAAAGAAAAGAGAAAAGAAAGAGAGAGTTTTGAGGTTGTTGTTGTAACCTCTAAGTTGTACACCCTTATTCTTGTTGTATCCCTCTTCGGTAGAGGTGATCGGGTGATTGGTTTGTATCCCTCAAGTGTGAGGTGATTGACATTGGTTGTGAGCCTCTTCGGTAGAGGTGTTGGTTGTTGTTGTTGTTTTGGCTACGGGCCTACCCCTCGGTTGTGAGGCGGTTGTTTGAGAGAGGAGTTAGGTACTCCATTTTTGTACAAATCCTTCTCGGTGAAGGTTCCCTCGGTGGGAGTCCTCGGTGGACGGTATAGTGGATTGGAAATCCTACACGGGTGTAGGCGGGGATGTAGAGCAAGGGTGCTCGAACCTCAAAACATATCATTGTGTTTGCGTTTGATCCACTTGTCTCTAAACTCTCTCTTTACATTTGTGCAAAGCATCATACTTCATCTTGTCATATCATATTTATTTGCTTGTGTTGTGCCTTACATAATCCATATTGCTATATCCTTGATTGCTTGGCTTGATTGTGTGTGCACATTGCTTGGATTGCTTGTGTGTGTTGTACCTAACTTATACTCATCCAACAAGAGCTTCACATAGCGCCTCAACCCATTTCAAGGGGAATCAAGAGGAGTTAGTCCAGAGCCTCGCAAGGGGAATTCGGCTACACTTGTTGTATTGTATTAGTTTGTGCAAAATTTGCATTAGCTTCCGCATTTAGCGCACTTAGTTTTGCATTAGTTTTAGATTAGCACTAACACCTATTCACCCCCCTCTAGGTGTTCCCTTTTCAATTGGTATCAGAGCTAGTGCTCCTGATACTTAGGCTTAACATCCTAGGAGTGAGATCCATTTGCTTGCTAATCTATTGTTTGCATTTGCTTGTTTGCACATATATAGTTTATCATGGCTTTCATGACCCCACCTATGTATGACCCTTCCAACATTCATGTTTGGAAGATTAGGATGACCGTTTATTTCAAACCCTAGGTCATAAAGTTTACCTTGCCATTACCAAGGAATCCTTCCTTAGTGTTAGCAATCATATAGGGGCCAATGCACAAGCCCTAGAGGCCATTAGAAGCACTTTATCTAAAGATTATCTTTTACGTGTTTCTAACATTGATTCCGCCTTTGCAGTGTGGAATAAATTGACAACAACCACCACCACCTCCGAGCTTCAAGTGCAAATTCAAGAAGAGAAATCTAGTGGAGAGTCCGAGTCACAATGCTTCATGGTCCAAGGGAATGACCCTTGAGGTACATTCGGAACCCCACTTAGATAATGATGATTGTGCTAGTTCTTCAAATGATTATGTTGATCCCCATGCCTTGAATGAAGAACTATCTATTGTATGTGAAAAATAATTGAAAATTATAAGATTTTGAAAAAGAAAATTCTAGAAATTGAAAAAGAAAATAAAAGTTTGCATTCTAGACTTGATTGTGTTTTGCAAGAGAAGTTGAGGTCTATAATGAAAGGGATTCATTGAGATCTCAATGGAACTTGCACTAAAAGAAAATGAATTTTAAAAACTAAAATGATTGCCATGTTATTTTAAAGAAAAATGAAAACTGGTCTTCAAAAATTGATTTTGTTTTAAAAGAGAATGTTGATTTGAAAATAAAATTATTTCCATTTCAAATGATTTAGATGTGTGTTAAAGAAAAATGTTATTTTGAAAAATAAGATTGATGAACATGTTTGCCATGCTAGGGTAGTTTCACTAGATCACCCCTTGCATGCTCCACTTCTTCTATGATTAAAAATGATATAAACATGTTGAAGAAGAAAATGGATTATTTGGGCTCCACTATGAGCCAATGTGCCATGAACCACACACGCTTGGAAAACTTGGTTCGTAAGAAACAAGTTCCAACTTTTATGCATGCACACCCTCCACGGCATACACATGCTCCACACGGACACCATCAACACATGTATGCTCATGTGTACACGTACACATTGTGGCCGAAAAGGTCATCTTGCTAAATTTTGCTATGATCGTTTACATGTTGAGAATTTAGCAAAGAAGTTTGTTTGGGTTAGAGAAGGGACTAACCCCCATGGACCCAACAAGATGTGGGTACCAAAGACCACCCCTCCTATTATTTTTGATGTAGGTGTGGGCTCTCACATGACGTGAGAGTGATGACACCTTAGAGTGGATGCGTTCGGACTTCATGGAAATCAATTGGATGCATCACCTTCAAGGGAAGATTTGGTGGAGATGACCACCATGTTTTGGAGACAAGGAGAGTTGCCTTCTAGGTTTTGGTAACAATTCTTAACTCCTTATTATTGTTTACATGCTTTCATATTGATGTTTTATAGCATGTTATCATTGTCTTTGGATTAGTATGTAAATGCCATGATTATTAGATCCTTGACATACATATATAGTATTTGAGACACACATGCTTGTATGAACCCATTCTTAGTGTTCTCACTTTTGTTTAAACTATAATGTACATCATGAATCTAACACATGTGAATTTACATAATAATCATGTTTTAGTTTTATCATGATGGTTTTTATATTGTGTTTTGATGCTTCATGTTAAGATTACTTGTTAGATGTTAGTTCTCATTAAGACTAGGATTTATACTTGTACATATAGTGGGCCACAAATAAATCTATATATGTTTGAGTTGAATGCTTATTTGAACCCATTAAATGTGCTAGTATAGTCTAGTTTTGATGATTCATACATTTTAAACTTGTATTCCCATTTTAGATTTGTTTTATGAGTTTTTCACTTCATGTATATGTTTGTATGCCAAACTCTAAGATATACATGTATACCCCTTGAGTCATTTGCCTTTCATGCAAATCTATATATGGACTCAATTGTGTTTAGGGATATGTATGTATACTTATTATGTTGACAATTCATACATATACCATGAAATGAAATTGTTTTGATGAAGATTTAGAGTTTCTTGATTTTGTGTTTAATTGTTTAACTTCATGTATATGTCTATCTTGTCCAAACTATTAGATATACATGATTATCCTTTTGAGCCACGTGCCTTAATGCATATATTTTGTGGACTCGTGTGTTTTGGATATGTATGTATACTTTAGTTTGTATTAGACATTCATATGCCATGAAGATTAAATAAGTTTTGATGATTTTCGTGTTTTCATGATTAAGGAATAATTGAGCTTAATGAAAAATTTTCATGATTATGATATTCACACTTTATATGTACACTCACTTTTATTGTTTACTCATGTGTTTATTTTCATGAGTCAAAATTGTGCTTAATTGGATTAGAGTGTTGATTTTCATGTAGATTTCTTATTTCATGAAAAACTATTTGTTGTATTCCTTGCTTGAAGGATTTCGTACTAGTTTAAAAGATTTTCCATTTAACTAGTTACGGTATTCTTCACTATGGTAGAGATTTTCAAACTAAACTACATTTTCAAATCTATTTTTGAAAACCCTACCTTCCATGAGCGGATGGATGGGAGATCATGGTCTTGTATGCTCTAAAATGAAATCATTTAAAACTTGAACTTGATTGGGAGGTATTATAATATGATGTATACACTTGAACTTATTTGCTATGTCAATTGGTATCATTGAACTCTTTCAATTGGTATCATTTTGATCTTTTTGTATACTCATATGTTTATTGTGTATATATATTTCAATTGGTATCATCTATTGGTGATTGGTACACATTCTATTTCATATACTTTTATTTGTGCTTAAGATATAAATTTTTCACAAAATCTTATTTATGCTAGTACTTGAGCTTCAATTTTTTCAATTGATTACTTTTAAATTGGTATCAAGCCATGCATCTTTTTAGTTGGTATTTCATAAAGGGGGAGAAAATTTAATTTTGCCTTTCAATTGGTGATTTTTCAATTGGTATTTGTTTCCCACTCCCTTACTTTATGATTGAAAATTTCATATTGGTATCATATGTTTAATATGAAAATTATTTACAATTGGTATCAAAATTTTGTTTAGACATTCAAAAATTTATTATGTTTAATTTCAATTGATATCAAGATGTTTCATGTGTTTTTGCTTAAAATTGGTATCTAAATTTTTTTTAAGAAAAATACAAAAATTTGATTTGTATTGACTATATGCATATAGATTCATGATGAGTGTATCTTGTATTGAAGAGCTTAACATCTCTTCGTCATGTGGTACACGTGTGTAGGGGGAGCTTCACATCTCCTCTTATGCATTACATAATGTGTGTTATGTGAATTAGGGCTTAACATCCCTCTTTCATGTAATGCATTTGTGTAGGGAAGCTAACTTAGCGTCTTCCTCTTCATGAATGTATATAGCATATAACATCTATTGATCTTTTTTTATTTTCAATTGATATCAAGATGCTTCATTGACATATTTATCTATTGATATCATGTTGTTTATAGTCACCCCTTATTGACATTTTTTTGTCTTAGACAAAAAGGGAGAGAACATTGTTTTATTGTTTGGATTGTTTAACCCCTTCTTGATCTTTTTGCTTGACAAAAAGGGGGAGAGAAATTTGTTTGATTTAATTTTGCTTTGTTTACCCCTTTGTTAATGATTGACAAAAAGGAGGAGAATTATTTGAGAGTTTAACATGTTTATATATGCATACTTATGTTTTTGCATATATAAGTTTTATTGGTAAGTATTAAGTTTTATTGGTATCTAGAGCATCTAGTGTGTTTTGTTGCTAATGCTTTATTAATTTATTGGTAACTAGAGCTTCTAGAACATGTGTTTGTGTTTTATGCATATTGATGCATACATGTTTATGTACATTCATTGCATATATATATTATTTATTATGCATGAGTTAAGGGGGAGCTTCTTTGAAGCTTAACTTTAATCCTTGCATATATAACTCCATGAGTTTTGTCATTATCAAAAAGGAGGAGATTATTGGCCCAAAGGCCTTCCACTCTAGTTTTGATGATGATTAACTCATGTAGTTATGTTTACTAATAATCTTGTGTTGTTTAAGTTTCAGATCATTAACCAAGATATTAGTTGGTGTTTAGCTTCAAACAAGGTGTTTAGAAGCTTTTCATGATGATTCCAGGGCCAAGCGTCAAGATCATACATTGCCTAGCCCATGGATGGAGTTTTGGAGCAAGTCTACTTGAAGATGAAGATCGTCAAGAAGACTTAGATATCCATAGTTTAGATAGTGTATTTAGATCCATTTGTAAAGCTTAGTATAGTTGATATGCTCAAGTGCACAACACACACGTTTCATGTTTTGGATTTGGTTTTCATAAATAGTAGATCAAAACAAGTTTACTTTATTTCTAAGTATATTAGATATGTTCTAGATATACATACATGCTTTAAACTTGCTAGACAAACTTATTTTGACTATCCTATTCATGATTTGGAAAAATCAAGTATGATAAAAATACAAGTTTTGTTTTGATAAAATTGGCAAGTCACAAAAAAAATGAATTGATATGATTGATATATGTCTTGAAATTTTTATCACAAGTTTGTGTTCCATATAAAATGATAAAAATTTTTGGTGATTTTTAGAAGTGTTAAAAGATTTTTAGAAAATATTTTTAACATGTTTTTCTGACTCAGATTGTTGTTCCAGGCTTCAACCAAGTCGACTTGGTCCTCTGACTAGTCGACTAGGCAGAGGTCGGTCGACCGGGTCGGTCGACCGACGTGCACAAAACAGTGCACGTTTGGAGCCTCTGGGACGGTCGACCCGGACGGTCGACCGGGTCTGAGAGCTCTGCTCTCTGTTTGTTTGGGTCGACCGGGCGGTCGACCGCTGCAGAGAGTTCTGCTCTCTGTTTGTTTCAGTCGACTGGGCCGGTCGACCGCAGTTGCCCAACGGTCATATTTCTGACCGTTGGCGGTCGACCAGGCCGGTCGACCGTTGCCTGTCAGAGCTGCCAGCTCAGCTCTAACGGCTAGTTTTGTATTGGGCCTATATAAACCCCATCTCTTTGGGTTTTTGGCTAAGGTTTTCAAGAAGAAAAATTTCAGTATTTCTCTAGTGTTTAAACAAGTTTTCAAAATAGTTTTTGTGCTAAAAAGATTTCATCTTTATTGTTTTTGGGTTTTTGAAAATCAAAGAAAACTAGGGTTTTGGGATATTGATTTGATCTTTAATTTCTATCATATACAAGAGATTTCCCAAGTAGTTTTCTTTGTTGCTTGTTTCCAAAAACACTAGTTTCCACACTTGAGCTATCACCTATCCTAATTATTTAGGATCTTGTTTTGTGGAAAAGAAAAGAGAAAAGAAAGAGAGACTTTTGAGGTTGTTGTTGTAACCTCTAAGTTGTACACCCTTATTCTTGTTGTATCCCTCTTCGGTATAGGTGATCGGGTGATTGGTTTGTATCCCTCAAGTGTGAGGTGATTGAGATTGGTTGTGAGCCTCTTCGGTAGAGGTGTTGGTTGTTGTTGTTGTTTTGGCTACGGCCTACCCTCGGTTGTGAGGCGGTTGTTTGAGAGAGGAGTTAGGTACTCCATTGTTGTACAAATCCTTCTCGGTGAAGGTTCCCTCGGTGGGAGTCCTCGGTGGACGGTATAGTGGATTGAAAATCCTACACGGTGGTGTAGGCGGGATGTAGAGCAAGGGTGCTCGAACCTCGAAACATATCATTGTGTTTGCGTTTGATCCACTTGTCTCTAAACTCTCTATCTTTACATTTGTGCAAAGCATCATACTTCATCTTGTCATATCATATTTATTTGCTTGTGTTGTGCCTTGCATAATCCATATTTCTATATCCTTAATTGCTTGGCTTGATTGTGTGTGCACATTGCTTGGATTGCTTGTGTGTGTGTGCCTAACTTATACTCATCCAACAAGAGCTTCACATAGCGCCTCAACCCATTTTAAGGGGAATCAAGAGGAGTTAGTCTAGAGCCTCGCAAGGGGAATTCGGCTACACTTGTTGTATTGTATTAGTTTGTGTAAAATTTGCATTAGCTTCTGCATTAGCGCACTTAGTTTTGAATTTAGTTTTAGATTAGCACTAACACCTATTCACCCCCCCTCTAGGTGTTCCCTTTTCAATTGGTATCAGAGCTAGTGCTCCTGATACTTAGGCTTAACATCCTAGGAGTGAGATCCATTTTCTTGCTAATTATTGTTTGCATTTGCTTGTTTTGCACATATATAGTTTATCATGGCTTTCATGACCCCACCTATGTATGACCCTTCAAACATTCATGTTTGGAAGATTAGGATGACCGTTTATTTACAAACCCTAGGTCATAAAGTTTACCTTGCCATTACCAAAGAATCCTTCCTTAGTGATAGCAATCATATAGGGGCCAATGCACAAGCCCTAGAGGCCATTAGAAGCACTTTATCTAAAGATTATCTTTTACGTGTTTCTAACATTGATTCTGCCTTTGCAGTGTGGAACAAATTGACAACAACCACCACCACCTCCGAGGTTCAAGTGCAAATTCAAGAAGAGGAATCTAGTGGAGAGTCCGAGTCACAATGCTTCATGGTCCAAGGAATGACTCCCTTGAGGTACATTCGGAACCCCACTTAGATAATGATGATTGTGCTAGTTCTTCAAATGATTATGTTGAACCACATGCCTTGAATGAAGAACTATCTATTGTATGTGAAAAATTAATTGAAAATTATAAGATTTTGAAAAAGAAAAGTCTAGAAATTGAAAAAGAAAATAAAAGTTTGCATTCTAGACTTGATTGTGTTTTGCAAGAGAAGGTTGAGGTCTATAATGAAAGGGATTCATTGAGATCTCAATTGGAACTTTCACTAAAAGAAAATGAATTTTAAAAACTAAAAATGATTGCCATGTTATTTTGAAGAAAAATGAAAATTTGTCTTCAAAAATTGATTTTATTTTAAAAGAGAATGTTGATTTGAAAATAAAATTATTTCCATTTCAAATGATTTAGATGTGTGTTTAAAGAAAAATGTTGTTTTGAAAAATAAGATTGATGAACATGTTTGCCATGCTAGGGTAGTTTCACCTAGATTACCCTTGCATGCTCCACTTCTTCTATGATTAAAAATGATATAAACATGTTGAAGAAGAAAATGGATTGTTTGGGCTCCACTATGAGCCAATGTGCCATGAACCACACACGCTTGGAAACCTTGGTTCGTAAGAAACAAGTTTCAACTTTTATGCATGCACACCCTCCACGGCATACACATGCTCCACACGGACACCATCAACACATGTATGCTCATGTGTACACATGTACACATTGTGGCCGAAAAGGTCATCTTGCTAAATTTTGCTATGATCGTTTACATGTTGAGAATTTAGCAAAGAAGTTTGTTTGGGTTAGAGAAGGGACTAACCCCCATGGACCCAACAAGATGTGGGTACCAAAGACCACCCCTCCTATTGTTTTTGATGTAGGTGTGGGCTCTCACATGACGTGAGAGTGATGACACCTTAGAGTGGATGCGTTCCGGACTTCATGGAAATCAATTGGATGCATCACCTTCAAGGGAAGATTTGGTGGAGATGACCACCATGTTTTGGAGACAAGGAGAGTTGCCTTCTAGGTTTTGGTAACAATTCTTAACTCCTTATTATTGTTTACATGCTTTCATATTGATGTTTTATAGCATGTTATCATTGTCTTTGGATTAGTATGTAAATGCCATGATTATTAGATCCTTGACATACATATATAGTATTGTGACACACATGCTTGTATGAACCCATTCTTAGTGTTCTCACTTTTGTTTAAACTATAATGTACATCATGAATCTAATACATGTGAATTTACATAATAATCATGTTTTAGTTTTATCATGATGGTTTTTATATTGTGTTTTGATGCTTCATGTTAAGATTACTTGTTTAGATGTTAGTTCTCATTAAGACTAGGATTTATACTTGTACATATAGTGGGCCACAAATAAATCTATATATGTTTGAGTTGAATGCTTATTTGAACCCATTAAATGTGCTAGTATAGTCTAGTTTTGATGATTCATACATTTAAACTTGTATTCCCATTTTAGATTTGTTTTATGAGTTTTTCACTTCATGTATATGTTTGTATTGCCAAACTCTAAGATATACATGTATACCCCTTGAGTCATTTGCCTTTCATGCAAATCTATATATGGACTCAATTGTGTTTAGGGATATGTATGTATACTTATTATGTTGACAATTCATACATATACCATGAAATGAAATTTGTTTTGATGAAGATTTAGATTTTCTTGATTTTGTGTTTAATTGTTTAATTTCATGTATATGTCTATCTTGTCCAAACTATTAGATATACATGATTATCCTTTTGAGCCACGTGCCTTAATGCATATATTTTGTGGACTCGTTGTGTTTGGATATGTATGTATACTTTAGTTTGTATTAGACATACATATGCCATGAAGATTAAATAAGTTTTGATGATTTTCGTGTTTTCATGATTAAGGAATAATTGAGCTTAATGAAAAATTTTCATGATTATGATATTCACACTTTATATGTACACTCACTTTATTATTTACTTATGTGTTTGTTTTCATGAGTCAAATTGTGCTTAATTGGATTAGAGTGTTGATTTTCATGTGAATTTCTTATTTCATGAAAAACTATTTTGTTGTATTCCTTACTTGAAGCATTTCGTACTAGTTTAAAAGATTTTCCATTTAACTAGTTACGGTATTCTTCACTATGGTAGAGATTTTCAAACTAAACTACATTTTCAAATCTATTTTTGAAAACCCCTACCTTCCATGGGCGGATGGATGGGAGATTATGGTCTTGTATGCTCTAAAATGAAAATCATTTAAAACTTGAACCTTGATTGGGAGGTATTGTAATATGATGTATACACTTGAACTTATTTGCTATGTCAATTGGTATCATTGAACTCTTTCAATTGGTATCATTTTGATCTTTTTGTATACTCATATGTTTATTGTGTATGTATATTTTCAATTGGTATCATCTATTGGTGATTGGTACACATTCTATTTCATACACTTTTATTTGTGCTTAAGATATAAATTTTTCACAAAATCTTGTTTATGCTAGTGCTTGAGCTTCAATTTTGTTTCAATTGATTACTTTTAAATTGGTATCAAGCCCATGCATCTTTTTAGTTGGTATTTCATAAGGGGGAGAAAATTTAATTTTGCCTTTCAATTGGTGATTTTCAATTGGTATTTGTTTCCCACTCCCTTACTTTATGATTGAAAATTTCATATTGGTATCATATGTTTAATATGAAAATTATTTACAATTGGTATCAAAATTTTGTTTAGACATTCAAAAATTTATTATGTTTAATTTCAATTGATATCAAGATGTTTCATGTGTTTTGCTTAAAATTGGTATCTAAATTTTTTTTAAGAAAAATACAAAAGTTTGATTTGTATTGACTATATGCATATAGATTCATGATGAGTGTATCTTGTATTGAAGAGCTTAACATCTCTTCGTTATGTGGTACACGTGTGTAGGGGGAGCTTCACATCTCCTCTTATGCATTACATAATGTGTGTTATGTGAATTAGGGCTTAACATCCCTCTTTCATGTAATGCATTTGTGTAGGGAAGCTAACTTAGCG
Organism: Agave tequilana; assembly: GCA_038442645.1. Taxonomy (NCBI): domain Eukaryota; kingdom Viridiplantae; phylum Streptophyta; class Magnoliopsida; order Asparagales; family Asparagaceae; genus Agave; species Agave tequilana. The sequence goes on along the minus strand of JAVJIF010013444.1, from coordinate 12,219 downwards.
TCTTCCTCTTCATGAATGTATATAGCATATAACATCTATTGATCTTTGTTTATTTTCAGTTGATATCAAGATGCTTCATTGACATATTTATCTATTGATATCATGTTGTTTATAGTCACCCCTTATTGACATTTTTTTGTCTTAGACAAAAATGGGAGAACATTGTTTTATTGTTTGGATTGTTTAACCCCTTCTTGATCTTTTTGCTTGACAAAAAAGGGGAGAGAAATTTGTTTGATTTAATTTTGCTTTGTTTACCCCTTGTTGATGATTGACAAAAAGGGGGAGAATTATTTGAGAGTTTAACATGTTTATATATGCATACTTATGTTTTTGCATATATTAAGTTTTATTGGTAAGTATTAAGTTTTTATTGGTATCTAGAGCATCTAGTGTGTTTGTTGCTAATGCTTTATTAATTTAATTGGTAACTAGAGCTTCTAGAACATGTGTTTGTGTTTTATGCATATTGATGCATACATGTTATGTACATTCATTGCATATATTATATTTATTTATTTATGCATGAGTTAAGGGGGAGCTTCTTTGAAGCTTAACTTTAATCCTTGCATATATAACTCCATGAGTTTTGTCATTATCAAAAAGGAGGAGATTATTGGCCCAAAGGCCTTCCACTCTAGTTTTGATGATGATTAACTCATGTAGTTATGTTTACTAATAATCTGTGTTGTTTAAGTTTCAGATCATTAACCAAGATATTAGTTGGTGTTTAGCTTCAACAAGGTGTTTAGAAGCTTTTCATGATGATTCCAGGGCCAAGCGTCAAGATCATACATTGCCTAGCCCATGGATGGAGTTTTGGAGCAAGTCTACTTGAAGATGAAGATCGTCAAGAAGACTTAGGTATCCATAGTTTAGATAGTGTGTTTAGATCCATTTGTAAAGCTTAGTATAGTTGATATGCTCAAGTGCACAACACACACGTTTCATGTTTTGGATTTGGTTTTCATGAATAGTAGATCAAAACAAGTTTACTTTATTTCTATGTATATTAGATATGTTCTAGATATACATACATGCTTTAAACTTGCTAGACAAACTTATTTTGACTATCCTATTCATGATTTGGAAAAATCAAGTATGATAAAAATACAAGTTTTGTTTTGATAAAATTGGCAAGTCACAAAAAAAATGAATTGATATGATTGATATATGTCTTGAAATTTTTATCACAAGTTTGTGTTTCCATATAAAATGATAAAATTATTTTGGTGATTTTTAGAAGTGTTAAAAGATTTTTTAGAAAATTTTTTAACATGTTTTTCTGACCAGATTTTTGTTCCAGGCTTCAACCAAGTTGACTTGGTCCTCTGACTAGTCGACTAGGCAGAGGTCGGTCGACCGGGTCGGTCGACCGACGTGCAAAAAACTGTGCACGTTTGGAGCCTCTGGGACGGTCGACCGGACGGTCGACGGGTCTGAGAGCTCTGCTCTCTGTTTGTTTGGGTCGACCGGGCGGTCGACCGCTGCAGAGAGTTCTGCTCTCTGTTTGTTTCGGTCGACCGGGCCGGTCGACCGCAGTTGCCAACGGTCATATTTCTGACCGTTGGCGGTCGACCGGGGCCGGTCGACCGTTGCCTGTCAGAGCTGCCAGCTCAGCTCTAACGGCTAGTTTTGTATTGGGCCTATATAAAACCCCATCTCTTTGGGTTTTTTGGCTAAGGTTTTCAAGAAAAAAATTTCAGTGTTTCTCTAGTGTTTAAACAAGTTTTCAAAATAGTTTTTGTGCTAAAAAGATTTCATCTTTATTGTTTTTGGGTTTTTGGAAAATCAAAGAAAACTAAGGTTTTTGGGATATTGATTTGATCTTAATTTCTATCATATACAAGAGATTTCCCAAGTAGTTTTTCTTTGTTGCTTGTTTCCAAAAAACACCTAGTTTTTCACACTTGAGCTATCACCTATCCTAATCTATTTAGGATCTAGTTTTTGTGGAAAAGAAAAGAGAAAAGAAAGAGAGAGTTTTGAGGTGTTGTTGTAACCTCTAAGTTGTACACCCTTATTCTTGTTGTATCCCTCTTCGGTATAGGTGATCGGGTGATTGGTTTGTATCCCTCAAGTGTGAAGTGATTGAGATTGGTTGTGAGCCTCTTCGGTAGAGGTGTTGGTTGTTGTTGTTGTTTTGGCTACGGCCTACCCCTCGGTTGTGAGGCGGTTGTTTGAGAGAGGAGTTAGGTACTCCATTGTTGTACAAATCCTTCTCGGTGAAGGTTCCCTCGGTGGGAGTCCTCGGTGGACGGTATAGTGGATTGGAAATCCTACACGGTGGTGTAGGCGGGATGTAGAGCAAGGGTGCTCGAACCTCGAAACATATCATTGTGTTTGCGTTTGATCCACTTGTCTCTAAACTCTCTCTCTTTACATTTGTGCAAAGCATCATACTTCATCTTGTCATATCATATTTATTTGCTTGTGTTGTGCCTTGCATAATCCATATTGCTATATCCTTGATTGCTTGGCTTGATTGTGTGTGCACATTGCTTGGATTGCTTGTGTGTGTGCCTAACTTATACTCATCCAACAAGAGCTTCACATAGCGCCTCAACCCATTTCAAGGGGAATCAAGAGGAGTTAGTCCAGAGCCTCGCAAGGGGAATTCGGCTACACTTGTTGTATTGTATTAGTTTGTGCAAAATTTGCATTAGCTTCCGCATTTAGCGCACTTAGTTTTGCATTTAGTTTTAGATTAGCACTAACACCTATTCACCCCCCCTCTGGGTGTTCCCTTTTCAATGAATACGATAGCCTCGAAGTTGCCTTGCCCTTACAAGTGCCATTGATGGTTTATGGTGATGGATATCCATTTCTATGGTAGTGTAGTTTGCCCCTTCATTTCATAGTGTAAATCGGGAATGGGGAAGATCCTATTTGTCATACTTCGCTCGCCTTCGAACAAAGGTACATCATCGATACGGGTCAAAGGTAAGTAGACGCCGAAGAGGTATGTAAGTTTTTTAGGTTTTAGTTTTCTTTCTTTTAATTTTTAGTTTAGATTACCAACACCATCAAAACCCAACTCTTTTATCACTTTTTTCGATTTCTTTGTATATTTCTATTTTCTATTTTCTTTACCTTCTCAATCTACCACTTTCTTCCTAACTTAACTGTAACTCCAGTTTTCTCTTTCTTTTAAAAAACTAAAAGAAGATCTTTAACCATTGAATGTAACTTAAAAGAGTACTTGCTAAAAAAGCTTTCATCGCTAGTCCCTCCTTGTGGATCACCACCCGCATAGCCATTTGCTATAGCGGTAGAATTGAGCACCTTGCATTATTGTTATAAAAGTTCTGAAATTCTGTATTTTTGTGCAGATAAAACCTTAAGCATAGACTACTAATTGATCTTTTGTAGGTGCTTTCACACTGCAAAATATAGTTTCTGCATCTGTTAGATTTTCTTATTAATTTATTTTGCACACTATATTTAATTCAACAGTAAAGTAATTGTTTGTACATGTTAAAAATGGTTTAGACTTGCATTTAGGCATGTGTTTAATTCATTTATCTTTTACATTACTATTGAAGAGTATCGGAGCAAAGGTATGCGTGCATAGCATTTAGTATAAGGTTCATTCTTGTATGAAATATTGCTTGAGTGTTATTTTTTATATACTTGTACACTGCACTAAAATGAACTAAGGGCTTGTTCTATAAACAAGCTAAGGTGGGGAAGTCATTACCCTCCCTTAGCCTACAAATAATCTCCTCACTCATTAACTCAAGCCTAACTAAAACTAAGTAGACAGTGGCCCTAGGGACATCTCGGACTCTAGTAGGAGACTGACCTAAGGGGAAAGTTATTAGAAGTTGACTCTTACTAAATCGGTGTCTAAGGTTTTGGATTGAGGGGCGAAACCCTGAAGATTGGTGGTTTGGCATAATTAGGCCGTTGTTTAGGCACGGATACCTCCCACTGATCTTGCCCCAACCTGGCCGATTAACATGTGGTGAGATTCTGCAATATACTCCCATGGACAATCTAACCAGTTAGGAGTCGTCTAGGTCTAAATTTTACCCTAACTTAGACTAGATTTTTTCTTTTTATTTGTTTGTTTGTTTGCATGTTTTTGTTTTTTATTTTTGACATCTTGGTGATATAGATTATAATTATAATTATTCATATGCAAATAGTGATCCATATTTCACTCCAACCTCTTTTGACTCGGATATTAGCAACACGACATATCATAACTTTAACTAACCAAGTATGTCAGATTGGTCTTATCCGAATCAATATATGCCCCAGTCTCAATACTATGTATAAGACTGAAACAATCATCATCACTCTTCACAGAGTCAGTAGGGATACAGCTCCCTTGAGTCATACAGTCAACCACCTTACCAACATCCAGCTTCATATACTCCTTCTCCCGATCGACCATTAGAAGAATCAATTGACTGGAAAAGGAGAATGGAATGTTGGCCCAAAGGCCTATCACTCTAGTTTTGATGATGATCAACTCATGTAGTTATATTTGCTAATGATCTTGTTTAAATTAGTGACAGATTCTTTATCAAGATCTTAGTAGTTGCAAAGCTCAACAAAGGATTAAATGTCAAGATTTGGAGCTAGCACGGGGTGATCCAAGGAGCTTTGGATCAAGCTTGGACCAAGTCAAGAAAATGAGAAGCCTTCAAGTGAAGACGTCAAGAAGATGAAGACTTGTGTCTAGGTATAAGATTTTGTTTTTGTTTTAGAAAAATGTAAAGGATAGATAGTTGGTGGATTGCTCAAGTCTATATCACACACACACTCTTGATAGAACTCTTGATAGAATGATTTTCATAAAAGATTTTCCTAGTTAAGAAAAGATTTTATTTGTGATAAAATACAATTTGGTTTTTGGTATTCATGTATACATATCTTATATCCAAAACCATGTTTAGAGCCTTATGTCAAAAACTAGATATTCATCTTATTTGTGTAGTGGATCATATCCATACACACTATGCTTTAAAAGTATATCTTGTTTTTGTATTTGATGAGATTTTCCTTATGACAAAATATCTACTTTGGGTTTTGGTAATTTCTTATATACATATCCTTTAACCAAAACAAGTTAGTGCTTTATGTCAAAAACTAGATATTTCATCTTGATTGTGTGGTGGATCATATCCATACACACTTTGCTTTATAAGTTCAAAATATCTTGTTTTTGTATTTGTGAAGTTATGGAAAAACAAGTTTTAGAAAAACATATTTTTAGAAAAACAGTTTTTATTTTGATTGAAACTATTTTTCTGGATTTACTGTGAATTTCTGGGATTTTATTAAGCCAAAAGACCAATCCTTAATCCCTATTTCTGGTTCTGCCAGTTCTGATTTTTTCAGAACTGACAGAGGCGGTCGACCGGGCGGTCGACCGGACGTGCACGACGTGCACGCCAGTGTGCACTGGAGAACGGTCGACCGGGCCGGTCGACCGCTTCAGAGAGCTTTGCTCTCGGGAAACATCGGTCGACGGGCCGGTCGACCGACAGAGAGTTTACTCTCTTCTCCAGTTGCTCGGTCGACCGGGCCGGTCGACCGGAGGCTGCAACGGTCGGATTTTAGACCGTTGCCGATCGACCGAACCGGTCGACCGGAAGCTCTGACAGAGCCCAACGGTCAGATTTTTCTGGCCTCTATAAAAGGGGTTTTGTCATTGTTTGAAGCCAAGATTTTAGGAGAGCTTTTGTCCAGTTTTTCTGATACTTTTAGAAGAGTTCTCCACAATATTTGAGAGCAAATATTTCCTATCTTAAGGGAAGTTTTATCAAGAGAGTGTTAAAGTGATTTCTTGAGTTTTCCATCAAAGCCCTCTTTCCTTGTTTTTTCTCACACTACACTTGAGCTTCCATTGTATATCTATCCTATAGGGAGAGTGTTGTAGTGAGTTTGTAATTGGTGATCAAGTGTTAGATCACCAAAGAGATTTCCTTTGTATTTGAGGAGACGGGCAAGTGTGCTCGTTGGTGGTTAGAGTTCGGTTGTGAACTCTTAGTGGTTGAGGTGCGGCCTCGGCGAGTCGGTGGACTTGCGTGTGTAAGGGACTTTGGAGTCTGAGAGCTTGTAGGTGTTGCGGCACCGAGGAGAGATCCGGTGGGATCTTACATAGTGGAAATCCTTCGTGTGTCGAAGGCGGGGATGTAGAGCAAGTGTGCTCGAACCTCGAAACAAACCCTTTGTGTTTGCGATTGCTCACTCTTGCTCTCTTTCTCTTTTTGTCTCTATTTTACATCTTGCATTCAATTATTGTGTTCATCTTATATATGCATGATATATTCCCTTGTGCTCATAATTGATATACATACTTGCTTGGGATTGTTGTTAACACTAGTATTCAACCAAGAGAGCCAACGCGGCACCTCAACCCATTCAAGGGGAATCTAGAGGAGTTTGTCCAGAGCCTCGCAAGGGGAATTCGGCAACACTCTTGTGTTATACATAAGTGTTTAATTAAAAGAAGTTTAATTTGATCATCTTAGTTTTAATTCCGCATTATTTGTTCATAAGTGACCATTAGATTAGCCATCACCTATTCACCCCCCCTCTAGGTGATCTTACATGGAAGCCTTAGAAGAACTTGAGCGACGAATTTAAATTCTAGAATACTCAAAATCTCATCAAAATTTTCAAATCAAAGATCCTTACTCTATTATTCAAGAAGAACATATCGACTTAGAAAAGAGTACGGTATCCATGGTTTAATTCCAAAGTGATCCTTTAAATATGATAGAAGTAAGACTTAGTCGATTGAAAAACATGCGTAGGAATAAGAAATCTCTCCCTACCCAATCTTTGAGTATTCTGACACTTCTAGCCGTATTGATGGAAAGCAAAGAATCATTGAATCTTGAAGACTTTGACTAAGATTCAATTTCATCACATAAACTTGAACTTGACCAATTCCAAACCTTGGACAAATTGGCAAGTTTTTCATCAATGAGATTGAACTTGAATGTGAATGTGACCCCGATCTCCAATCTTGTTCAGTTCTCATCCTCGAATCTATGTTGATTCTGGTATCCTTACCCAATTTGGATCAATTTACCAACATTTATTCCCGTACCCATAAATTTAGAAATTGAATCACCAATTTTTGATAGTCACATTCCATTTATGGTAAAAGAATGTGAATTTCAATTCTTGAATTTGGACTCAACTCTTGAACCAAAACTAACTCTCGAATCCAAAGTTGATTTTCCCGAGTTAGTATTGGTTCCCGAACCTTTCATTCTTGAGCCCAACTCAACTATTCTACCAAGTCACATTCTTTTGTTGGACATAGTATAAACCATGATGATTCTATGATGATTTTTCAAGACTGGTCATGTGAAGAGAATAAGTTTCATGATAGGATCTTTCATGATCTTATTCATATCGAGGATTATAATTATAAAATAGAAAAGAGGTTAATAAAGGTGGGTTCCGTGAATCACCATATTATTTTTTATTGGGTAGCAACGTTTGGCCCAATCCGACCACCTTCGGAACCACCACCTTGAGGTAACATTATCATTCCCTTTCTTCTTTTTCATGCATTTAAGCATTCATTCATACATTGAGAAAATGCATGAGATAGGTGTGGGGCAGGGTTCTAACATAACATAGGTTTTCTTTTTATTTAAAATAAAAATATTAACATTTTCTTTCTTTAAATTTTTTTTTTTGAAAAGGGAGCAATATTTTGATATATTTTTTGTAAGAAATTAAGTCAATTTAAGGAATAGGAGACTCATAATTAAGATTTCTTATACTTGGTTAAAATAAGATTATTTGTTTAATTTCTAGAGTTAGGAAGAAAATTTAAAAAAGTAATTTAGTCGTGATTTTTACCTTAATGAAATATGCATACTTTATACCTTACACACTTAGGGCTCAAAAACAAAGATTCTTATGCCTTATATATATATATATATATATTATATATATATATATATATATATATATATATAAAGAAAAGATAAATATATATACTAAAATCTTCTGATTAAACTGGGTACTTGTGCCTCATAAAGCATAAATATTCACGCCTAAAAGGGGTACATTTTATAAATAAAAATCCTTAGTTTTGTGGCCTTATTTGCTCGAGTGATTAAGTCCTTGGGGTGTTTTCTCAGCCGATGTCTAAGACTATCCGGTTTGGGTGTCACTGACTAAAGGCTCGATATATGGGCAGATTATAAAGTCTAATAGAACAAAGAAATAATATCACCAAAAATAAAAAAACAAAAGAAAAGAAAATAAGGCATAAGAGTTGAGTTAAAAAACCCCAGGTCAAAATTTCACGGTCACAAAGGTGCATATGACTTAGGGTAAAATAATAGATTAGATGAGAAATACGATTTGACTCCTTACCTTGATTGATAACAAGTTTTTTAATAAATACTAAGTTTAGGAATGAAAAGTTCGATTTTTTTTTATAACTTACAGATTACTTAATTCTTACAATAATACTTCAAATATTTTTCTCTTTCAAAATGTGTTTTTAAAATGTTAATACTTTGTGTCTCTTTCTTTATGGATTTTGTGGGTGTAATTCACTGAAAACTCTCACGAGACAAAACTCGTCCTCTAGGGCAAACTTAGAGGTTTAACGGGTTATTGCACATGCTCAGTACAATCGAGTGACCTGCGACAGTGCTCTAATAATCTTTGGTTTAGTTTTACTGTTTGCTCGAGGACGAGCAAAAGATAGGTGTGAGGGTGTGATCATACACATATTTTGCATTCTTTTCATTACACTAAATTTATCATGTAATAGATCTGCTAATTTCTTGTCTTAAATGTCTATTTTGCAGAAGATAATCATGGAGAGAAAGAGGATTAAATCAAATAAATACCAGTTAAAATCATATTTAACTGGATTTATTTGGTTAGCTGAGGAATATCTCAGATCTAGGCAGTTAAAAATAGGATTTTGGTGAATCAAAGATCTATGAGGATATCACCACATTCAGAATAAATCAAGGATTGGGGAAAATGTTCAGCTGAAGATCAGAGCAAATCAAAAAAGATAACACCAAATGAAAATCGGTAAAATTAGGATTTTTATAAATTCATTTTGTTAGCTAAAGATCAACCAAGGATAACTTCAAATACAAAGTTCAAATTCAAAATCCAAGACGATAAAGGGATAGAGAGAAAATCAACGAATGAGATGAAGCAATTTCGACTCAGATACAGACTGGATACATTTTAGTATTTGAATCATAACTTTCGCTACCGAAACTCAAATATAATGATTCAAGATGATCCGGAAAGAAAATGTAAAGGGCTACAATTCTTACATTGATCACGATTTCTAATTCTATCATTTGATAAGTTATATCCAGCAATCAACACACCAACAAGTTGCAGATCAGAATTTAATATCCACATCAAATCAAGTTTGGAGATAAGAGGCGGATTCAAATTCAGAAATAGCCAGCTCTCCCTATCTTTTGACTCGTTTTCTTATCCAATTCTAAGTTATAAATACCCCACACAACAGAGGCAGAGGACGATGAAGTAGAGAGTAGAATAGATTCTTTTATAGGTTTAACCTCAATTTTTCTCTCTTCTAATGTAATTTTTTCTTTATGCAACTGAGAGGAGAGGAGAGGAGAGTTTCATGGAGGAATGAGAGCAAGTTTGTACTGAGGGTGACACCGGTTTAAGTAAGTCTTTTCTTTAATTATTATTTGAATCTAATCAAAGTTTTTTTTTCTTCTTTCCTCATGTTTTTGTTTGCTTTCATCTGATGTGTTTGCAATCCAAGTGAATCCGATAGCCTCGAGAGTGCTTTGCCATTGCTAATGTCCTGTGGTGATGAAACAACCATTCCTTTGTTAGTTTAGCTTGCCCTTTTATTCATAGTATAGATCGGGACTGGAGAAGATCCTACACGTCATGCTTGATCGCCTTCAAAGACTAAGTAGGTATATGAGCACTGAAGAGGTAAGTAAGAATTTTTAGGTTTTCTTCCTTTTTTTTAATTTTTAGTTTAGATCACCATCAGCTCTCAACTCTATTCACTTTTCACTTTCTTGTATAAATTTATTTTTAATTTTCTTCTATACTTCAACCTATCACTTTCACAATTTAACATAACTTTTTTTCTTTTCTTTTAAAGAACAAGAGACGAACTTTAATTATTTTAAGTAACTTAAAAGAGAACTTACAAAATACTTCCATCGTTAGTCCCTCCTTATGAATCACGACCCACATAACCCACTCGCTATAGCGGTCGTATTGAGAACTTGCACACTTCTATTATAAAGTTCTGAAATTCTGTATTTTTTACGTGCAGATCTGAACTCAATCAGATAGCAGCAGCTCCATTCCCTTCACAAACGTCACAAGAGGTGAAGCCCAGGTTGGGCATTTCGCTCCCCGCCGACCCACTCCAGAACCTGCAAATAAACTAAAGATTTCAGTAAGCTACACAACGGGTAAATGATCAGACAATTGAAGGGAAGTGCAAGGTCAGCAACAGCTGCGAGCCTCGTCTGACCTGCGGTTCAATATTTGGTTCCCCGCTCCCATCACATTCTGAGACAAGGACGGGAAGACAGATTAACATAGCAGGAAACCATATGTCAGGAAAAAAGATCCATGAGAAGATATTCGTATGGTGCGTCGGCCAACGGTTCAGAATTGAAGAAAAGCTGTTAAGCAACAGCTCTTGTCACCTGTACTCTTAACTGATGATATAGGTGGTCTCATCAATGCATCATCCTCATCCTGTAAAGCAAGCTGTGTGTCATCAAGATGGGCCGGGGACGGCCACAGAGCAAAAATCTCATGCTTCGAAGGCGGCCAACTTAAGTCAGAAACACACATGGACATGGATTACAAGCTAACATGCAGACATTGATCAATAGAAAAGAATGGGATCTGATGACACAACTCAATAACTTGACAATTGACCTGGTACTTATTTGCATGAACGCCTATTGAATATGATTTACATATTGATGAGTATTTAGTAAGTGTTACATTTGTTTTGAATCTAGGAACCACTAGTTTTAAATTGAGACCACATATCTGATATTTGTATAGACAATCATGCACCTCCAAAACTGATTAGAGTTGCAATAAAAAGTAATTGGCTGCCTGTAAGAACAATTTGGTTGAGTATGATTGTGCTGCCATCAGAATTTTCTTTTTACATAAACATTTTGTGATATGTGAACTATTAATTGTAAAATTAACTATCAAAGTAGTCTAAGATCCAGGTAGTAAGGGGAAAACACAAGCCAGAATGAATCTGAAATCTAACTAGATTAACTTCTCAGGATCAAATCTAAATTGCAGCAGTGCTAGTTAAAGATGAAATATGCAAGGTTCTTGGCAAAAATTGCAACATCTATACCACCAAAAAGGTTCAAATTTGATGATGATGTGGCAGAAAATGGAAGTAGAAGTAAAGGCATAAATATAGTGTCATGTATAAAAGATAATTTATAATAGGAATGAACAAACAAAGGAAAACACAAAATAGGTTACATTTTGTATTGGAAAAATTAAATTGTAGAAGAATTTGCATCCCTTTGAATGAATAAAAAATCATAAAAGTTACAAGGCAACCACATTTGAAACTTTCGGAAGAATAACCCATTTCTGAGTTATTCTACAGAATCTATGGTGAGTGATTTCTGCTCAAAAACAGAGGCAAGAATTTGATACAGAGCCCCAGATCAAGAGATCCTGCATTTTGTGGTAGATAAACACCACATTATTAACCTGTGCATGGAATCACAATGGAGAACAGTTGAAACTTCAAACTGCAATGCTAAAATCGGGTTTACTTCACTATATAGCAAATGTCGATGTGTATTGAATCTTTTTTAGTACATATCTGCAAAACCCTCAGCAGCCAAGCTTAGAATGAGAAATCTGAATTCAGGAATGGGTACACCAAACTTTGCCCGGCAAAAGCCAATCAAGTTCAGCAACACACCTTTATGCATTCTTGTCGCAGCAAAATTGTTCAGCATGTCCATAGAAATCAATGGCATGGTCGCAGTTTATCTTCGCTACAAATAGACTTGTTTTCCTTCCAGTTTCAGTACAACTATGCCCCGTTCACTTTCATACTCCTCTTTCCTGCACCTGTCAGTTCTGTGTTGTCTTCTCCATGAGCTTCACAAGCAGAGAGCAATGCGTGCCATATCACACCAAATCAGCCTTCGGAAAAGGATATAAGTCATTGCCGTCAAATCTGCATAACAA